>JASPKZ010001597.1:0-307599 GCA_030220185.1 Diploptera punctata
CTATGTCTCTCTGTCTCTCTCTCTGTATGCCTTATGTCTCTCTTGTCTCTCTGCTCTCGTCTCTTCTGTCCTCTGTCTCTCCCTGTCTCTCTCTGTCTCTCTCTCTCCTCCCATCTCCCTCTCCCCTCTGCCTCTCTCTCCCTCTCTCTCTTCCTCTCCCTCTCTCTCTCCCTCTCTCTTCCTCTCCCTCTCTCTCCCTCTCCCCTCTCCCTCCCTCTCTCTGTCTCTCTGGCTCTCTCTCTAATTCTCTCATCTCCGTCTTTTTCTCTCTCTCACTCGCCTCTCTTCTCTCTCTCTCTCGTTTCTCTCCTCTCTGCTCCCTCTTCTCTCTCCTCTCCTCTCCTCTCCTCTTCCTCGTCCTCTCCTGTCTTCGTGGGCAATCAGTTGAGATCCATACTACAGTAACCCAATTCCCGTACAGCTGTTTTCATTATTTTACCCGCTGGGTTTGCTATGTTTGCGAATGTACGAGTAATATTATAATTAATTTACTCAGGATTGCTGTTCACATGCAAAAGGTAACAAAACTGAAGAGGAAAATTCTTCCCTAAACCGTGACATGAATCCGCAATGGTTATTGCATCAGCGCGTAATGCTAGAGATATTGGGTTCAAATTCCTGTTTAGGCAACACATTTTCTCTTTTACTATAATAACTATTGCATATGTACAGCAAGCCTGATTACATTAATTTCAATATTACGTTCGTAATATGCTGATATGGCACCTGCTTCATAGAAGGGACCTCGCTGTAATGTAAATATAAGTTTACTAATAAGCATACAAGAGAATTTCAAATAGATGAAAAATTATGCATTTTCCTAGATTGTAACATAATGGTTAGTTTTCCAACGCATAAAGCTCGATATCTTGGGTGCAAATCAACAATTACATGCGGACAGAAAAATCGAGTACATTAGTTTCAAAATTACAAACATTATTAACTGATATGGCACGGAATAAATCCCTTCATGTCTTCTTAGTAGGCCTACTAGTGGTCCTGTTGTAATGTGAATAGAAGTTTACTAATAGGCACACATTGGGATTTCATATAGGGGAATAAAATGTCTTCTCCTGGATTTCATATGTAGCAGAATGGTTAGTGTACCAGTGCGTAAAAAAAGAGATATTGGATTCAAATAGCGGTTTAGGCAAGTGTTCTTCTCTTAAGAGTTATTATGCAATTTGGTATATTGTAAGGTAAAAGGAGAAATGCGCAATTTTTTAAAACTTTTAGATAAAATAAAAGAATCTAGAAAAATCTGGAGAGAGCATGTCCAAAGAATGAAAGATGAACCAATACCAAATATTATACTTGCGTACAAACCAAGAGGAGACAGGAATGTTGGTAGACCGAAAGAAGAGAGGTATTCAACTTTTTGAATGAGAATCTATGAGACCGGAACAAGCCACATGGACTTCATCCGTGATTGTTGTTGGATGCGATGTATCTCCCTTACTATTTTATTTGAAATTAAGTTTTATTTCATTTTTATTTGTTTGAGTTCGGATGATGATGATGCAAGTGCATATTGACTTTAAATATTGGTCTTATGTCGGAGGTGGCTCCTGCATTGAGCTCATCGCTGTGATCACCATAGTCTCAGGCCCTCCTCCAAGACAAAACAAAATTAAGACGAAACACACCATTCACACATAATCATACACTAAATATGAATAATATGATGATGTTCGGGGACCGTTTGAACCATTAAGTTCCCTTAAGTCTTAAAAGAGAAGTTAAACCCCGAAAAAGATATCCAGGAAACTTGTCCCGACCGGGGATCGATCCCGGCTCCGTTACGTATGAAGCAGCGATGATACCCCAAGACCAAAGCAGTGGACATTATTATTATTATTATTATTATTATTATTATTATTATTATTATTAAATACTATTGCTTCATTTCCTTACTTTTCTATTATTTTAATGTAAAAATAATATCGGTAATTATCAGTTACTGTGGGTCAATAACTTGTTTCAAAGACAAATTGACATCACTTCTAAAAGATCTGTTGTAGTGTCACTTTTTATTGCAATATCATGAGTGGGGGCGAAATCGTGATACCTTTTGACTGCTGCCAGGTTGATGTACCGCAGACTTTAGCGAAGTGACGTCACACCCGTAGCTATAATCGGTTTAGAATAAAATTGAACCTCACGTGGATAAAGTATGTATTCATGTTCCTTATTTTTAATCATAACCCAACAATACTGTATTGATCCATGTTTGCAATGTGTCCCAATAACGCGTGTGAAATGAATGCTAAGGTATCCTGGTACGAACATTAAATCACGAATTGATACATATTTTATATATTACAAATTATTTATACACACATGTATGTATATATAATATTCTGAATTCGTGTCGGGTTGAGGGATGATATGAGATGAAGCCCCTTACATAGAGGTCTGTGAATGACAAGGGTGCCGGTTTACCATTCCTGACGCACCATCACAGGGGGAGATGAACGAAATGGATGAGGTGAGCATCGAGAAATTATGGAGTGAAACTGTGGCAGGGGAAAACGGGAGAAAACCCCGAGAAAAACCTGCCTAAACTCCGTTTCATCCAACACAAAACCCACATGGAGTGACCGAGACTCGATCTCGGGACCCCAGCATGAGAGGCGAGCGTCTAACCGCTTGCGTCACGTAGCCGCCTACACACACACACACACACACACATATATGCATACAAATAAGTAACAGGACCTCACCGACAAAATGATAGGGATAATAACGCCATGCAGAGGATAATTTTTTGTGAAGGAACATATAGTCGCCAACACGTCGTTTATGAGTTATGCGCAGATGAAGGTGTTCACCCGTAAGGGTAGGAATTGAATACAAACAATTGTACACGTATCATTTTATTGAAAAAATACATGTTTTTATAATAAATGTTCAAACAGTAGACTCTGTCCCTTATTGCATGTTTGATATCGTCGCAGAAACGATCGGCCAGCACGGCCGATTATGGCAGGATTCTTTTTGACGTCGTCAAAACACTTACTGTTTGAACACCTATTATAAAAACACGTCTTTTTCAATAAAATTATAATTTTACAATTGTTTGTATTCAATTCTGACCCTTACGGGTGAACACCTCCATCTGCGCATAACTCATACAACCTGTTTGCGACTATATGCTCCTTCACAAAAAATGGCCCTCTCTGCATGGCATATCATCCCTATCATTTTGTCGGTGAGGTACTGTTACACCCTGTATAATTAACTGCTGTATTTATCTGTATTATATTCATCTTAAGTGTTTTTTATTCAGTAGCTTGTAACATTAATTCGAGAGAACAACAGTGTTTTAGTTTGTTGTTATTGTATTCTTTATTCTATTGATTGAAAACTAAAGCCTTCTGCCATAACATTACTAGGTGCCTCTGATCCCGAGGGTCGCAGGGTAAAATGCGGCCGGAGTCGAAGGATTTTTTTAGGATGGAAAAATCCAAGGAGCAAGTCCTCCGGGTGGGACTTTAAGCCGTGGGTCCTGAGTCTGAAGATTTTCAGATCCTTAAGCACGAATAAAAAGGCCTTTAAGCAAAATGTATCGCATTTTCCCGTCCTAGCACTACGCTGACAGGATGTCATTCCAATGACATATATACGAAAAAGTGTAACTAAATTAGTATGGTTCAATTTCTTCCCTGTAGGGGGAGAGGGCCTAAATCTCGTTAAGAAAACAAGGACTTACAAGATATACAAGATAGATTGAAAACTAAAGCCTTCTGCCATAACTTCTTGCTAGTTTGAATAAAAAAAATATTATTGTTATTGTTGTTTTAAATAAAAGTGTATTCCTCGGAAAATAAGTAAAGCTATGGGTCTCGATCCCTAGTCATGGTGTAAGATGGCTCTATGCAAAATTTATGGACCATTTCGTATCCAAATTTGGATTGTGATACTTGTGATCCAAACTGTTAAAGAACATCGCCAAATAAAAATGATAAGAATAATATCAATGCTTGATCCCTGCTCAGTAATTTTAATCTGAAAATTCCATTGACCCAGGCCATAAACCTCGGAACCAGAGGTGACCATGGAAATCATCATATCACATTTGCTTGTAATTCTTTTGGAAGTTTAAATTCTAGAAACGGAGAGAGGATAAAATAATAAAAATTATATATTACTCGAAATTGCGGAGATTTTTTTTATACCGGATTACAAATTTAATACAGCGGTTAAGACGTTATTTGTAGTACTGTCATCCTCTACTTTTTTATGTCTAAATTGGACATCTTAAATTAAATTGAAATTTTACCGGAGACGGGATAGTTAAGAAAAAAACTTTGCGTCGTCACACTGCAGGATACCAAAACGTTGGTAATTGCAGACGCTTTGTGATGTTGTCAAGCCTGAATTAATTCGC
Organism: Diploptera punctata; assembly: GCA_030220185.1. Lineage (NCBI taxonomy): Eukaryota > Metazoa > Arthropoda > Insecta > Blattodea > Blaberidae > Diploptera > Diploptera punctata. The sequence continues at coordinate 4,391 of JASPKZ010001597.1, forward strand.
TGTTCTTCTTTTGTCTGCCCAAATGGCGTTGCCTTGGTAACAGAACAATGGCGTCACCTTCTCCATTACACGTCACCAAAATGCCCCTTTAAAACTGAGGACTCCATTTTCATTATTTTAATTCCTGGAATTTTACACTTTCTAGAGCTTTGATTGTCTGTTTAAAATTTCGGATACTGTAGCATGTAATTGCACCTGTTGTAAAGGAACTAAAAGCAGACAATTTGTTATAGAGATTCCAGAGTCTCAGACGAAGAAATATCTGAATCATCAGTTGTTCGAGTTGTTTTAATTCAAACTCATTATTCTGTATTGGAATTAAAATAGGAGTTGAAATTTAATTGAAGGTTTTGAAACTTAATTATGGACTGGAGAAACTCCTGCTATTAAGAACTAATCAGCCACATTTCCAAATTTTATGTATCCTAGAACATCTAAAATTACTCTTTTATGCTAACATTTTCATAGATTCTAAAGTTAGAAAATATATTTGATTAATTCTAATATTTGTGCTTGATTGGAGAGACCACGCCTTATAAAATGTTAAATTACAATCCACAAGGACGTAGAAGTCGTGGACGACCATTTAAAAGACGGAGAAACTATAATTATGGAGTCGGAACAGATCAGAAATGATCTAAACCGTGACGGCAGATGATGATGATCATGTGCTTGATCCAATCCCCAATGAAGGTTATAAGTAAGGCTAGGATTTTTATGTACTAAAAGTTAAGATTGCAACGTAGTACAATGAGAAGTTAGACTTATGACAATCTTTTGTTTTGGTTTCATATATTAACAGTTGAATAGTATAATGAGAAGTAAGACCTGTTTCTCACACAAACAGTTTAATAATTGAATTGCAATCTTACATTTTATTACATAAAAATCCTAGCCCTGGTTACAAGTCATGCAGTTGTCCGATTTCAGTTTTATACTAACAGTTAGTTTCATGTTTAACATGAAATAGTATTTTAATATTATTTTTAATTAATATTATGTAATTTAAAATTTAGTTTTAATTTACATATCAAAATTAATATTCCTGATAAATTTCAAAATACAAATGTGCTAATAAGTGTAAAATATAATTTAATATCGTTCAAACTATAACATCCTTTAAAAACAAACTAAAAAATTATTTAATAACAAACTAACTTATACACCTCACTGATAATATTCTTTTAACAATTAGTAAATTTAATTATTTATGGAAATAATATTGAGAATAACAAATATTTTCATTTTTGTTTTAAATATTATATAATCGTAAAATTAGTTTTCTACATCTCATTGTGTCCACCGCTGTGGTCTCGAGGTAGCGTACTGCTTTGTCACGCAGCGGGTCCGGGTTCGATCCCCGGTCGGGGCAGTTTTTCTGGGTGAGGTTTTTATCGGGGTTTTTCCTCACCTGTAAGACAAATGTCAGGAAAACTTTATGGCCCAAATGGTCCCCGAAATCATATGGCCATCATCATCATCCTTATCATTATCATCATAACCATCATCATCCTTCACCGGTGTGGAAAGCAACGGGAAGCTACCACACCTACAATTCCCTAGTAAAGCTGCAAGCATAGCATGAAAATGTTATGATTGCTGTGAAGGACCTGCCTTCGGGCAGAATTACTATGGATGGATGGATATCTCATTATTTTCCTTTGTTTTTTATATACACTAGACAGGGACAATTTAATATGTCTTGCTTGTATACATTTCATTATTAGTTTTAGTCTTAATTTTAACTAATATTAACTGGTTGTATTATAGATCGCAACATATTAGATATTATCTTTTTGATCAAATTTTTACTTAGTATTTAATATTAGAGTTAATTGAGATTGTTATATTCTGATGTAACATATGTTTGTCCTGGCGAGTGGAAGAGAAGGCCACACGGCTAAATAAATCTAAAATAAAAATAAAAATAAAAAATATAAAATAAATAAAAAAAACTATGTCACTTCCAAGAGCGATGTAAAAATAACATTTTCTCTATTAAAAAACGTATAAATTTATTTATTGGAAATTTGAATTATACTAATATAATTTTTTACAGTTTTAATTATTTTTAATGTCATAATTTTAATATGGTATAATTTATATATTCGAGTTATGTTTTCATAGCAAATTAAAAGTTATCAAATTCCTATTTAATCAATTGAGTTGGTGTTTACTTGATGAAAATCCATATGTATTAATTAAATAAAAATAAAAATGAAAATCAAATGTATGTTTGTTTAGCAATTGTTACTACATTTAGTTTTAATAATATCGTAACAGCCTGTTTCAGTTAATACTAGAGCAGCATAACTAACTAACTCACTCACTGGCACTATCGAACCCGTAGGTTCATGTCCGCGCGGACATAATCTCTCCATACATCCCTATCCTGTACCAATGTTTTCCAATCATCCCCTGTATAATCTACGTCTCTCAAATCATAGTTAATGTTATTCTCCCACCTCATTCTTGGTCTACCAACTAGGCGTTTTCCCTCTGGTTTTCCTACAAGCATCTTCCATGCAGGTCTTTCATTCCCCATTCGTGCCACATGTCCTGCTCATCGCAGTCTACTGTTCTCATTATATTTGTCTTCCTATATAGACCATGTAATTCACTGTAATAACAGTCTTCTCCATCCACCTGTCTGTTCATCTCTCTTAGGTCCAAAACTTTCTAAGAACTTCATTCTCAAATACTCGTAATCTCATTTTCTCCCTTAACGTAAGAGTCCGTGTACCATAGCAGCATTCCCTCATTAATGTTCTTGTCTGGAGTCAGTTTTTAAAATTAGTGTTAATGGCATTGTGACTGTTATAGATGTTGTAAGAATGTATATTTAAAACTAAAAATGATGAAAAAGTCAATATAATGTCTCAATGTAAACAATATTTTTCCTATATTTAATTAATGTTGGGAAGTAAACATTATGAGGTATAATCATTAAAAATCATCGGAGAACATATTGTTTAAATAACTCACCTCATAGGATTCATGCTTCCATGATATCGCGATTTCAAACATAATCATGTTCATCGTCAGCCATAACTCCGACTGTTGAAGAATTTCTACAGTCGGAGTTATGGCTGACGATGAACATGATTATGTTTGAAATCGCGATATCATGGAAGCATGAATCCTATGAGGTGAGTTATTTAAACAATATGTTCTCCGATGATTTTTAATATTTTTCCTATTCAGCCCCTTTCTATTTAGTATGATACATGAAAGGATTAATATTTTCTCACTCTTTAATCAACTCAAAATTTTTATACGGTTTATTATGATACATGACTGTGCTTTATGCTCATTTTCACTTTAGTTCTAACATTTAAGTTTATATGGTAGCACTATATATTTGTTAATAACCAGAGCTAGGATAAATATCATCTGAAGATGATATCAGGTTCGCGATGCACTTATTTTCCTTAACTTCATCACTGCAGTCGGATTCAGGATACACAATGGCATGGTCCAGAATGTTGTATATACGAGATAAACGATGTATTCATCCTCAAGTGAAAGTAAATTGAATCATTTATTGGAAGAATTTGGTAATGTCTACTAAATGGCGGAAATATACGATATAACGTACGTTTTCACAAATCACAGGTTATTAGGAGATGAAAAATATTGAAACAACACTGCAGTACTAGAAAAAAATAAATCCCTTCTTCCATCATTAAATAAAGAAGAAAAAACAAAAGAAGAATAAGAAAATTCAAAAGTATTTAAATATACGTGTAAAGTGATTACACGTGATTATACCATTTACACCATTTCACAAAATACACCGTAGATAATTAAAAAAAAATCACTGAAAAATAACTAAATAGCAGTCTCGCAATGCAAAACTCTACAAAATATTATTTATCTGCATCTTATAATCATGTCATTTCTCAATATGCCGACACGGTAAAGAAAAGAAAGCTAGCAAAAATGAAATGGTTACACTTGTCAAACGAGGTACATTTATAGCGATTGGGTAGTATTAGACGGTAAACCATCAGGTTACTAAAGAGTAATAAGAGGGAATATATTAAAGAGAAGATTAATGATCTTGAAATGAATGCACAAAATAGGAACAATAGAAAATTATATCAGAGAATTACGATAGTTAAGAAAGGGTTTTAGACTAGAAGAAGCATAATTTGGAATGAAAATGGAGATGTGATTGCAGATTCTAAGTGTATATTAAATAGACGGGAAAATATTTTTAATCAGCTATTACATGTAGATACAGAACAAGAGGATAATTTACAGACAGCAGAAATGATAGTCTCAGAACAATGTTCATTAAAGGTTGAAATCGCGATAGAAAAATTGAAGATGTATAAAGCATCAGGTTCAGATGAAATCCCAGCAGAACTTATTAAATCAGGGGGAGAAAATGTTATGTAAAAGATAAGCCGGTTGCTTAGTATGATTTTGGAAAAATAACCTCTTCCAGATGAATGGAAAAATCTATTATCGTACCAACCTATAAGAAATGAGACAAAACTGATTGCAAAAGTTACATGTGCAGCTCATTACTTTCAACTTCGTACAAAATTCTAACAAATATATTAGTCAGCAGACTTACTCCCTACATTGATGACATTCTAGGAGATCATCAATGTGGATTTAGAAGAAACAGGTCTACAACACATCAGATTTTTAGTATGAGACAGATTTTAGAAAATAAATGAGAATATAATGGTACTGTACATCAACTATATGTAGATTTAAAAAAGGCATACGATTCAATTAAGACGGAGTTCGGAATTCCTAAAAACTTAGTTAGGCTTAAACGAATGTGTCTAAATGACACAAAAGATAGTGTGCGAATAGGCTAACAGTTTTCAGATACCGTTTAAATCCTCAATGGGTTGAAGCAAGGAGACGCTTCTACTATTTAATTTTGTGCTAGAGCATGCCATCAAATCTGTAGAGGATGAAGAAAGCCTACAACTCAATGGTATTATTAAGCTGTTAGTTTATGCTGATGATGTAGTACTATTGGGCGATAGTGAGAAGATACTAAAGGCCAACACGTACACACTATTGAGTAACATTAATACATTGGGACTGGAAGGAAACATCAATAAAACTAAATACACGGTCACAACACATAGAAATACATAATACAATGTAAATGGATAGCTAATGACAAATGAGGGAAATTTTGAAGAAGTGGATGAATTCATATACCTAGGAACAATAATCACAAATAAGAATGAGATGCACAAAGGAATTAAACATAGGCTCAATTCTGGAAATTCGTGCTATTAATGCATTACAGGGACACTTGACGTCCCAACTCATTTCAAAAAACGTGAAACTGAAAATATATGAAACAATTATTCTACCAGTTATACTATATGAATGCGAAACATGGACTCTTACTTTAAGGGAGGAAAGGATATTACGAGTATTTGATAATAAAGTTCTTAGGAAAATTTTTGGACCGAAAGAGAGATGAACTGACGGGTGAATGGAGGAGACTACTTAACGCTGAACTACATGGTCTTCATAGGATGCCAGATATAATAAGAACAGTTAAGTCTCGCAGACTGCGATGGGCAGGACATGTGATACATATGGGATATTAAAGAGGTGCATGGAAGCTTCTTGTAGGAAATCCAGAGGGAAAGCGCCCAGTTGGTAGACCAAGAATGAGGTGGGAGAATAATATTTTCCATGATTTGCGGGAATTAGATTATACAGGGAAATATTGGAAAACATTAGCTGCGCTGCCATGAATCTATGTGTTCGATAGTGCCAGTGAGTGAGTTAGTTAATTTCATTTATCATATAGGTAGGTAAAACAATACTTGCATTTTCAAAGTTGAAGACCAGGATTTGCCGGAGGTCTGTTGGAAGTGTAGTTGTGGAAGTATTTTCGTCATACAGACTTAGCAAATCGATTTTAACTTATATTGTTAGTGAAAAATTTCAGCAGAAAAATATTGTGTTTTTAAACATAAGTTAATCATTACATAGCAGTTGTATTAGATTCTTAACACAATCTTCTCCAATGTGTCACTTTTCAGGTATCTGAGTTACTTTTATAAGATTCATGATATGTTCCGTTGAGGTATTATTCAAAAGTATATATAATTTTATATGTTATCTGAGTTACGTCATCTAACCACTTGTGACGGACAATCTATATTAGGCACCGCGCATACTAAAGGATATTTGTCTCTCTCTAGCAATGACGTAACAGTAACATACTGTTTCATAAATGATGAACACTTAACTACCATTATATTTATTCCTCAATTTTTATAAAATGTAAATAATTTTCTTCTGATAATTCATGTAACATAGACAAAATAATTTTTCTCACAAAAAGAAACGTTTGGCGCCCAAGAATTACTGTTGCTCTCAAAATTAATATTAATTTGAACTCAGGTTTATGAGGATGGTAGAACCCTTGTGGATAACAAAAGAATAAAGAATCCTTCACTGCAAGCATAGCATGGAAATGCTATGTTTGCAGTGAAGGATCTGCCTTCGGGCAGAATTACTATGGATGGATATATATGTATACGTGTCTGTGTGTGTGTGTGTGCGCGCGCGCGCGTATGTGTGTGTATTTATAGAACACATGCACTCATAAAAAATGTACAAAATCTGTTTTCCATTACTTAAAATAAATATTAGAATTTTATAAACACATTTAAACTGTTTACTTAATGAAAATGTTATCATTGTAATCTCTTAGAGTTGATTTTTATTAAGTAATATCATTTAATTAAAAAAAAACAATTATCGAACAAATTTCATAGACATGGCAATTGATTGTAATGTTACCGGTGATACTACCAAGGAACACTTACACGTTCCTTGCAGAACACAAATCTGTGGGTACTTGCCACTAACCTGTGCATGTGGTTTAGTTACGCGATTGTACACATAATCCTATATTGAGATTTTTTAATGAGTCCATAATAATCTATATAAATCCGTGGTTCAACACCTCCGAATAGCCATGATCTACTAAAGTAGTTAGCAGATAACACTATGAGGAATTATATGATTAATTATCTCAATTTTAGTTTGTTTTCTTTACCGAACTTCGCTTACTTCTCATTTCAATTAGCTACTCAGTGCTTGTCATGAATTTTAAGACACTTTCAAAATCTGTGGTTTACCTGAGGATCCAAATGAATGACAATCTGACATTACAATGTGTTATGTCATGTTATCTGAGCCCATGTTGTATTATAATAAGTAACGTCTCGAGTCCTAACATTTGACAGGAGCTGATAAGAACACGGTAATACACTGCTCAAAACAATTAGAGGAACACTTGTAATAAATTGAATAAGTAATATTTTTTTAAAGCTGTGGTGCTGAAAGTTGGACAATATGTAAATTGAATTATTGATTTTATCATTGGATACATTTTTTTGAAGATCCATGGCCTAAATACAGAGAAATTACCTCAAATAACAAATATAGAGAATTTTTTTTTATTTTGGAAGGCACTGGCCACTTCTAATTGGTAAGCTTCTTGATGTTGCTATAGTGACGAATGTAGATTATTGCCTTGTTTATTGAAGTCTCTGACAAAAGAGGCATTTAAATGAGTTTGAAGTGTATCATGCTCTACATCTTTTACGACAAGGTCAATCTCTGCGACAAGTGGCCAGAGAGCTTGGAGTTTCTCCTTCCGTGGTGTCCAGGTTACGCAACAGGCACAGAGAGACAGGCCAGTATTGTAGAAGACGAGGCCAGGGCCGTAAATTTAAAACAAGCCCCCAGGATGACAGATACGTTGTTCTTTCTGCTCTTCGACAGCGTACAAAAACTGCAAAAGACCTGCAGAATGACCTTCATATTGCTTCCGGAATCCGGGTTTCAGACCAAAACATAAGGAACAGATTAAGGAAAGAGAATATTCGTCCAAAAAGGCCCGTTAAAAACAACGCTTAACAAATGGGCGTAAGGCAGCAAGACATACGTATGCTGAAAACCATGGTGATTGTAACCTGAACCAGTGGGAATCTGTGCTCTTCTCGGACGAATCCAGGTATCGTCTTACACGTTGTGATGGTCGATTGAGGGTGTGGAGACGGCCAGGAGAAAGATTTTCTGCAGAGGCTGTACAGGACATTGATAGATTCGGAGGAGGTTCCATAATGGTGTGGGCCGGAGTTATGTACAACAATCGTACGGACCTTGTACTTGTTCCCCAGCGACTGAATGCTGTCCGGTATATCGAGCACGTTCTGGAAGAGCATGTAGTACCTGCTGCCATTGGAGTAGGCCCTGGATTTCTGTTTATGCAGGATAATGCCAGGGCACATTGTGCGGCTGTCACCAGGGATTTCCTGAGGAGGAATGAAATTGAGGTAATGGAGTGACCAGCGGTCAGCTCAGACCTCAACCCTATTGACCACTTGTGGGATCTTCTAGACAGGAAGGTCAGGAACCGACATCAAGCTCCACAAACTCTGCAGCAACTTGGAGATGCTCTGAAGGAGGAATGGGAGAATATCCCGCAATAGGAATTCCAGAATCTTATTGGGAGCATGCCACGAAGGTGCCAAACTGTCATCGAATGTCGTGGAGGCCATTCACGATACTAATTCTATATAACGAGTGTTTAACTTTGAAAAATAAGCGCAAGATTCAATTGCTTACATAGCGGAATTATTTGAAAAGTTAATTGTCAGCGTTATTCATTTGTTTTTACTGACATCAGCAATAAATAACTAAATAAATAACCACAAATAACGTACTTTATTAATTTCATGTTTGTATCTTTATCCAATGAAAAAATATTTACATATTTCATAGTGTTCGTCTAATTGTTTTGAGCAGTGTAGCAATAATATAACTTTATCAGAGTAAAAAGTACGGGTATTTATAACAGCAAGACATACGTGCTTTTGACAGTCCGTATCAATAAATTAATGTGTAATAATTAAGACTAGGATTTGTATATAATAAGTGATAAGTTTGTAATACAGTTAATATATATTATTCAACTGTTTGTGTGTGAAACCAAGATAAAAGAGAGTCAGAAGTCTAACTTATCATTATACTATTCAACTGTTTGTGTGTGAAACCAAGATAAAAGACAGAAGTATAATTTCTCACTATACTATGTTGCAATCTAACCTTTTAGTACATACAAATCCTAGCCGTAGTAATAATAATATAAAAACAAATCAATAGATAACATTAACACGTGCATTAAAAATACAGATTAAACGTTTAACATAAGTAGTATTATTTAGTAGTTAAAATTATAGTTTGTTTACATGTTCATTTATTCAGAATTGAGTATTTTTCTTATTTTCCGCATCATTTCCAGAAATCTGCCCGTTGTTTGTTCTGGGTTTACTATTAGTCGTAGCATACCAGTCTTTCCAGCAACAGTGACGCCTCCAATATTCCAAAAAGTTACAATTTCCTAGGATAGCTCCTGCACATTGGACGGAAATGCATATCGAAATGATCGGTAATTTTCAGAAATTTCCATAGCGAGCTCCGAAACGTTCTATCAATCATATACTGTATGTATTCGTATATTGTTATTTTCTTGAATCATGTTTTAGGTCTTTTTTGTAAGCGTAGTAATCATTTTCCATACAATCTGAAACAATGTATTGTTCGTTTATAGTATTGTTCGCTCTCCTTTACCCATACCCAACACATTCCAATATTTTGGAGTCTCCTCCTCACTTCATCTGTCCAGAATTTCGCATCTATGCTCCTAACTTTGATGATCATAGCAAATTGATCTGATCATTGTTTGTTCACCTTGAATTTGCCACAACCAATAATTGAGTACGCGAAATTTGTACTTTATGTCTTCCTAAAATTAACCAAATTCATATAAAATTCTACAGTTAAAAACTGTCTTTCTATTCTACAGTAATTCTACCCGGGGGCTGGCTTTCACTGCAATCATAGCATTTTTATGCTATGCTATACAGCTTTACAAAGGAATTATAGGTGTGGTAGCTTCCCATTTCTTTCCACACCGGTGAGGGATTGTGATGATGATGATGAGGATGATAATGGACGGATGATTTTCGAGACCGTTGGGCCCTAAACCTCCTGACATTGCCTTACAGATGAGGAAAAACCCCGAAAAAACTCACCCAGGAGTCTGTCCCGACCGGGAATCGAACCCGTGCCCGCTGCGTGACAAGGCAGCACGCTACCTCGAGACCACAGCGGTGGACACTGTCTTACTAAGACCTGAAATATATTTTAGAAATTGCGTATAAATTAAACTGTATTCAATATTTCCGTTCTTTGAAAACACCAACTTTCACTATCATAGTGCAATACTGGACTAATCATTGCTCCATATATTTTTCTGACGTGCTAACTGGAATATCAGGTATACGATCCACGATACCGAGCATGGTAATACTCATGTTCATAGTGACACCAATTCCCGCAAAGCCACAAAATTAATCCCAGCTAATGATTGAAACAGCGATGTCCCTAGATAACTTTCTCAGTCTGTTGTTAATGTAACGTTGCGAAGCCACACCTATTCAAGCGACTATGCCCAGTTAAAAAGATAGCAAGACTGACTGTAACATCTTACTGCAGCAGACCGCGTTCACCGAAAACGACAAGCACTGACGTCAGACCCGCTTTTGCTCGAATGCCGTAAAGCAAGACATAGACACTCTGTATATCCAGTAACTTTACTGAATCACGAAATTATATAATCATTGTTGAAATGATCCGTTAGTATCCAACCGTGCATTTATCTTGATGACAGAAAAAAAATAAGTTATACTTTATTTAGTATTTAGTATGTTTTGGCGGTTCTCAGATTGAAATCTGCAAACCTCCCGAACGTCACATGTGAGCTAGTTCTTTGTTTTTATGATATATAGTTAGCTTATTTCTGTGAGTTATTGAAGGTAATACAATTTACAGTGACTATATTTACAGTAAATTTTGGTTGAATGGGCTGTATAGGAACTAGCAATAGATCTAATGGGCTGTGATGTTTACTAACAATGGATTACGACTTGATACTCAAATGTTAACACAGGTGATACAGTAGAGTCACAATTATTTACACGCAACAGTAGACCCTGGAATCGAGTGTCATTTGAAATTCACTGAACAAAGAATATAGAAGTTGCAATAAAGCTACACAACGCTTTAACCATGATTGACTCTTGGTAACACCAGCAATTTACGGATGTTAATCACTTTTGTGACGATGGAAGCGCAATAGTGATTGTCACATTTCAATGTAGAGTGCTGGTACACTCTCTTTCATACTAGATTTATATTCTTAATAAACACACAAATGTATCTCAGTTAATTTCATACAAGCGCAATTAAAAATAAAATAAATCGTGCTTATAAAATAACCCTGAGACAAAATCATTTTTTTAAAAGGAATATGTTCATTACACGGGATAAATACTCAAGATAAAACTGTTTACATATAACAGTACGATTTGCGTAATAAACAGTGTGGATAAATTAAGTCATGAAGTGCAGCAAGCAGTGTAAATCATTAAGCTCTGGCTCAAGGACATACCTATAGGGAAGAAATTATCTCATGTTATTTCGGTCAGTAAGGAGCCTGTGCCAACTCTGCATCATGAAGAATTTAGATAGTTTCAATTGAAAAGTGACCCAGAACAAAGTTGTAATCTCAATTTTTATTTTCAAATTAAATTTTACATGGAAAATCCCGTGTTAAATTCGTAGAAAATTAAGCTTATAACCTTATTCTAGGCGAATAAATTTGTAACGGCTCCAGATTGAGAAAACCAGCTAAATCAGCTGCGGGTTCTGGTTGTATCATCTTCCACTTTGTGATTGACCCATAAGGATGTGAGGACTGCAGCAGAATGGTCATTGCATCATAAAGATGCTAAAAGAGTAATTATAAGAATATTTATCTGGTTGAGCTGTTGCATATGAGCAATTTGAGATCGTTAATCCACGGTGACAGAGGAAAATACTGGTGTACTAGTCGTTAGGCCTACCAATTTTCACCATTGTTTCAGATGTTCGCGGTTTCATATTCGGCCGGGAACGATAGATTTTTTCATGGTTTAAAAGTCCTTAGTATGGCTTCCTTCGGAAAGGAAATAAAGACATGGGTCCTACTTTGTAAATACACGGATCGTAATAAAAGCCAAGCCTAAAATAAGATGTGTCTGAGTAAAATTAGCCAGCCCTTTAATGTCCAGATTTTAATTCCGTCGCTAGTGACGTGAGATGTTAAAGAATGTTGTTAGATATACTCAAGAATAATACGTCTTGGAGTGAATTTACAATAAAGGCGCTGGAAGCGCAGTTTCCCTTGTGAATTTGTATGAAAATAGAAAATATTTAAGAAGCGTTAAACCCAACCATTTTCTATTTTGAAATTCTTGAAAAAAATTAAATAAATAAAAAAGGTCATCGCTGTCCAGTCTTTTTTTATCCTCCACAATACTGTGTCCACTACAACGTCGTTCTTCTTACTCTAGGGTGCTGTTATTAGCGAGTACATGAGACTTAACTGTTTGCTCATAGGTCATTTATGCTAAGATCCTTCTGCATCTCTTGCGCATGCGTCCTTACGCTCCATCCATCTGCATCTATCCTTGGATTCTTGAAAGTCTCACAAAGCAGGTTTCCGAAGTTATTTTTATAACATATTATTTTGTTCACTGTTTGTCTTTTGATTACTTTGGAATATTCATGTTTATGGCTAGAGTAAAGGAAATATATAAATATATAAATATTTTTTTTTACCATGTGAAATCAAGGAAATGACCACAGAGAGATGAACAGACAGGCGAATGGAGAAGACTTCATATCAGTGAGCTACTTGATATTTATAGGAAACCAAATATAATAACAGTTAAGTCTCGTAGACTGCGATGGGCAGCATATGTGACACGAATGGGGAATGAAGGAGGGGGCATGAAAAACCAGAGAGAAAACGACCAGTTGCTAGACCAAGAATGAGGTGGGAGAACAACATTAACCATGATTTGAGGGAAATAGATTATACAGGGGATGTTTGGAAAACATTGGTTCAAGATAGGGATGTATGGAGAGCTTATGTCCGCGCGGCTACCAACCTAAGAGCCAATGAGCTAGTTAGTTAGCTAGAGGTCACAGAAAATCACATGTTCCGTAGGTGCAGTTAGAATCCGCCTCCATCGATCTCCAGTTTAAATATTCGTCAGCACTTTACAAAGGAAAAAAGAGAGTTTGACTGTGAGAAAGATGACATGAAAATGCTGAAATTTATTATGTTGTTAGGCATGTTAACTGTAAATGTAACATAGAGTATCTGAAAAACTAATATCATTTTAGAAAAAGTATGACCAAAATCAAATTTGAATATAGATACAATCACAAGAGGGAAAAGTCTTCATTCGCAATTTCCATTGTCAACTATATGAAACAATCACTTGGCTCTGTGGTTCTATCATATTAATAAATCATTATGTTGGTCATGTTTCCTATTTTATTTGACGAAAAGTACTTGCAAACTACAGGATATAATCTTCACAAATTTGAGAAAAGGCATGCTAACTCTTTAGCTCACAAAGTGTCAATTAAGGCTCTGAAACTGTTTTGTAAAAGTAGATACATTCGGTCCAAAAATATAATGAAGAGGCGAGAAAAAAATAGAGCAATTCTCACACATTTGTCTAAAGTTGGGTTAGCTTTCCGGGACATTACTTCAGTTAATAGAAGAACTGATAACTTACATCACTGTAGTTTCATTCTTGCGAAAAATATATAAAAGCGAGTTTCACTGTGAAGAACTCAATACTTAATCAAAATTCCATGTTGTCATGGAATTCCTTCAGCTGAATAGGAGAAACTAGAAAAAGTTCCGTATGCAACATTTTCCCTTGGAGAGACGCAGAGGCACCGAAAACGAAATAACAAGTGATAAGGTACCAGTAGACGGCAAATGGGAAAAGTGACTTGATTCAAGTTTGCAAAAATACATTAATGAACAAAAAATTCATTATTTCTAAAAACAAACAATGTGATCTAAGCTATACTGACAACAGGGAATCTAATTTACCGCTTTAATGTACAGATGATGAGGTGTGCAGTCTGACAAGTCATATTTTATTAATTAATTTCCAATGGATGAAAGCTACTAATCAAGGGCCAGATCCAGTACATAATTTCTTAGTCCAAAGTTTGAATATTCGCAGCTGTCTATTGTGTTTAGTCAAAAGTTTCCAATAACAAAGTTGGATGCAAATTCTATAAGGTTCCTACAAAATATTTTCTTGAACTGAGATTCCGTCGCCCGAGGGTAGATACATGTAAAACCTGCGAGAAACTGTAATGCCGTAATTCGAGGTCAAATTCCTAGAAATATACCTTCAAAACAGTATAACTACAATTACACCAACTTAAAGCAGAAAATTATTCTACCAGTTATATTATATGGGTGCGAAACATGGACTCTTACTTTAAGGGAAGAAAGGAGATTACAAGTATTTGAGAATAAAGTACTTAGGAAAATTTTGGACCAAAGAGAGATGAACAGACAGGTGAATGGAGAAGACTACATAACAATGAAGTACATGGTCTTTATAGGAAGCCAGATATAATAAGAACAGTTAAGTCTCGTAGACCGAAAACGAAATAACAAGTGATAAGGTACCAGTAGACGGCAAATGGGAAAAGTGACTTGATTCAAGTTTGCAAAAATTCATTAATGAACAAAAAATTCATTATTTCTAAAAACAAACAATGTGATCTAAGCTATACTGACAACAGGGAATCTAATTTACCGCTTTAATGTACAGATGATGAGGCGTGCAGTATGACAAGTCATATTTTATTAATTAATTTCCAATGGATGAAAGCTACTAATCAAGGGCCAGATCCAGTACATAATTTCTTAGTCCAAAGTTTGAATATTCGCAGCTGTCTATTGTGTTTAGTCAAAAGTTTCCAATAACGAAGTTGGATGCAAATTCTATAAGGTTCCTACAAAATATTTTCTTGAACTGAGATTCCGTCGCCCGAGGGTAGATACATGTAAAACCTGCGAGAAACTGTAATGCCGTAATTCGAGGTCAAATTCCTAGAAATATACCTTCAAAACAGTATAACTACAATTACACCAACTTAAAGCAGAAAATTATTCTACCAGTTATATTATATGGGTGCGAAACATGGACTCTTACTTTAAGGGAAGAAAGGAGATTACAAGTATTTGAGAATAAAGTACTTAGGAAAATTTTGGACCAAAGAGAGATGAACAGACAGGTGAATGGAGAAGACTACATAACAATGAAGTACATGGTCTTTATAGGAAGCCAGATATAATAAGAACAGTTAAGTCTCGTAGACTGCGATGGGCAGGACATGTTGCACGTATGGGGAATGAAATACTTGCATGGAAGCTTCTTGTAGGAAAGCCAGAGGGAAAACGCCCAGTTGGTAGACCAAAAATGAGGTGGGAGAATAACATTAACTATGATTTGAGGGAAGTAGATTATACAGGGAATGATTGGAAAGCATTAGCTCAGGATAGGGATGTATGGAGAGCTTATGTCCGCGCGGCCATGAACCTACGGGTTCGGTAGTGCCAGTGAGTAAGTAAGTAAAGCAGAAAATACAACAATGAACATGAAAACCGTAGGAAATAATTGTGCCAGGAAGTGAAATCTCTAGTATTTCAATAAATTTGCTGTAAATATTGTATGCCGCTAATCTTACTCATTCTGAGATATTTTATCATAGTTAATTGCACTGTTTTAACTGTTATAGGTGACACTCAGACTTCTTTGTGCGTTTATGGCATGAAGGCATTCCAAATAGAGAAGGGAACGAAATAGACTCATATCTTATTCTCAATCATGGTATTACAGAAAATACGGAACTACATGAGTTTATGATAACGATACAAGACAAAATAAGAAGAGATTATTCATATTTTTGTACCTATTTCTAATTTCGTTTAGAGATTTTGACGTGATTCGACACAATTTTCTTGTTAGCAGTCACAGCTAATTACGGTATGATATATAATTATATTTCATTCTTGTTGTGAAATGAAACTAGTAATGAAGTCATTTGTTTCAGCATACATCAAAAATGTGAATATATCAGCCAAAAGCAAAATTATTTTAAAGTTGTACACATAGAAGCAAACTTGAGATCTGTTTTAGACACTTTAATTTCAATTAACAAAACGAACATTGAAAAACCTCTTGATTTCGGGTAGATGTGAGATATCGTAGAAAAATTTTAATGAAAGTAACTATCAGTGATATGGAAGTTAGGAAATCATTTCTTATTAAAGAAAACTATGAGAGATATACAGAAGACTAAAATACGTGTCGTTAAAGGCCAGAACGGTATAACTGCTGAAAATATATATAATCTATTGTCAATATTGGACTGTCTTCCTGAAGAATAAAAGTCATTCTACATTGACAGCAGTGAAATGTGTTCACGTTTCTTACTGCTTACGTTTAACGCCAGTTTTGTTTTGATGAGGGCATTATTAGTTTTGTTATTGTTTGATAAATATGTTTTTATATGATCAGTGACGTAAGACCTTTCATAAGAAATCCAAATGTAAGTTTATGTAATTTCAGATATAAATACTGTTTTATACCGGTGCTCTAATATTCCCCTTACAAACTTCTAGGACTTGTAGAGGGGACTGACTTGATAATATTTAGAATTGGAAACCATGTCCAGAAATTTACCGTTTCCGTGCAACAGCCGTTTGAAAACAAGCCTTGCCTGAACGTACAGTCTTTGAAATAATTGTTGGCGCACAGGTAATTTTAAAGTCCCAGAACGAAGCCACTGCACATGACCAGAGGTCAGTTGTTTGGTTCACAAGTATACAACTATTTGAGAAACTAAAATCCGTTCTATTTCATTGTGTGTCGTGCAGTGGAAAATAATTTCACGTATATAAGTAGTGCAGTAAATGCAGTAAATAAAACAAAGCAAAAAAATAAAACAAAACAAAGAAATTAATTCAGATAAGGACGAAAGAGAGAAAAAAATCGTGACCGCGGGATCGAACACGCGACCTCCTGCATGGGAAATAGAATCTCCATCCACTAGACCACAACAGTTTCCAGCTATAAATTGTCTGTATGAAGCGATGCAATACTCCAGGACTTACTTGTATAATGAAATTATATATTAACTTGACTTAATTTAAATTAACCAGAGACGCATTTTACATTAATAGTGGAAATTAACAATCTTGTTATGCCTTGTGTTTTTTAAACAAAGTAACGAGATTCTACAATCTTACTAATAATCCATATATAACTTTTATACAAAGTTTATACACATCTCAGTTGAAAATTCTTACTAATAAGCACTGTATTAGCTCTTCAGTGTATAAACGGTGCACAACTTTACATGGGAATCGTTATACATGCCTCCAGCCTTGTTTAAGGATTGTATAACTAGACAAAATGTCGGACTTCAGGATCAACTGATTGTTTTCTTATGATATTGATGAAAGTTTCCTTAAATTTAACGCAACATGCAACACTTTAACGACTGTTTGATGGATGCACAGGGCATAAATAATATTAATAAAGCTCTGGGTAGGAAAATGAAGGCATCATAAAATGCCTTTTGTCACACTCATTCTAGAGTAGGCCTAATAATATTCTAAAATTGAACATTGACACACAAAAGAATATGTTCTACAATAATTGCTATAGACAAGATTTAACTTGAATGTAGTTTAAATGCTTCATAATATTATTTTAACAAAACTTGCTTGCATCATTAAAACATAATACATATACCGATATAAAAATGTATTTCATTATAGAGGTACTATTATCGCAACGAAAAACATGTTAGCTTGATAGTCGTGTGGCTAGAGCTTCTGACTGCAGTCCGTGGGGTCCTAGGTTCGACTCCCGATCAAACTGCATTTTTTTTCGCCTAAAGCATTATTCTGTTGTCGGTAATATTTTCTACTGTTTTGAACGTTTTCTAAACGCATCTTAAAACACTGCATATAATTCATAAGTAATGGGAAAAACTTTATTAGTTTCCAGGAATTGTTCGAAATTCTTGACGTTAGATGGCAGCACATTATCTGTGAAACTAATTCTTTGATATATTTGACATTGCGCAAAGAGAAATGTAAATAAATTAAAACACATTTATTTTTTCCGTACCTCCCCAATTAGGGAATCTCTATTAATTCTTATCCATACTCATTTATTACACAATTAATCACTAGTTGATGTTGTTTTATTTCTGTTACAAACTGCGCGTAATATTGTTCTGACGTCATAGTGATGACGAGTATGTGACGTATTGTGTATAACGGATATATTGTTATATAGCTCCGGCACAACGTTTATTAGTAAGCAAATTATACATGATCTGCATATATATTGTATAACTAAACAACTGATAAAAGCCTGTATAAGAGATTTTTATTAGTAAGACTGTATATATGTATATATGTGGTCTCGAGGTAGCGTGCTTTGTCACGCAGAGGGTCCAGGTTCGATCCCCAGTCGGGGCTGTTTTTCTGGGTGAAGTTTTTATCGGGGTTTTCCCTCGCCTGTAAGACAACTGTCAGGAAAACTTTAAGGCCCAAACGGTCCCCGAAATCATATGACCGTCATCATCATCATCATCCTTCACCGGTGTGGAAAGCAACGGGAAGCTACCACACCTACAATTCCCTAGTAAAGCTGTAAGCATAGCATGAAAATGCTATGATTGCAGTGAAGGACCTGCCTTCGGGCAGAATTACTATGGGTGGATATATATATATATGAACTATTTTCTTTAATTAATTAATTTCCCTATATATATATATATATATATATATATATACACAAATTTATTTATATAACGTAGCCCGGTAACGTGTAGGCATTATAAAAATAACGACGTTATTAAAAACGTTTCCTGATCAGAATTGAACCTGGATCTGCGTCGTCGCAACAAAGCATCTTACCGACTGCTCTACTAAAGCGAACGAAATACTGCAACAGAAGTAAGCGCTAGTTTACTATTGATTGGTTTAAGAGACAATTACTTGTTTTCAGCCATCTGATAACTCTCTTAACTTAGAAATTCAATTAATAAATTCATTTGTTGAAATTCTTTCAATAACGATTGGTATAAATCTATGATTCGCCCCTTGTGCCGCCGGATTTGACCTCATAGGAAACAGCACATGTAACAACTTAATCGTGTGAATCGCTCTACAAAACTTCTAAGTTTCCACCATCAAGAGTTGCGCCATCATTTTTTTTCAAAGGCTGTACGTCACGTGTCTCAACAAGTAATAGCTTCGCGATTCGTCTAAATCGAAAATTTCCCTATCGAGTATTCCAAGAATTGGTGTTTTTTTAATGTCACTTTTTTTTCAAAACTTTGAGAACTGCAAACATTGATTGTGGAGGGTGTTTCCGTGATTATAAATGCAAGTCATGATTCAGTTTCCATTTTGTTTATTTGGTTATTAATGAGTTGAATTGTAGAACAAGTGATGTTCTGTGTCACGCCTCATAAAAGTGGCCGCGTTAAAAACATATTTTCAAACGGCTGTAGCACGGAAACGGGAAGTTTCCGGACATGGCTTCCAATTATAAATATTATCAACTCAGTCCCCTCTACAAGTCCTAGAAGTTTGTAAGGGGAATTTTAGAGCACCCTAGTGTTTAGCTCAGTATGCTTAAATAGTCCAATAAGAAAACTTCGACTTGACGTAGTTCTTTGTATAAGAATCACTGAATATAGGCCTACTTAGTAAACACAGTTTATAACTGAAAATTAATATATTGTCACTTAACATCTTTGAGAATTGAAGTCTTCAGTTATTATATATCTATCAAGTGCCGGAACTAATATTTTAAAAATAAAATTCTTCCATATCTGTAGAAAAAAACTAAAAATAGCGTTTAGGACCTACCAACTAGCTCTTTGCTTTCAAGCTTTCGCGGCTGGTATATCCATTGGTTCTTCCAGGTATGTCGGCCGTCGTAAAAACTGAAAACGGCTAGAAGAAAATACAGTTAAATGCATTTGCAAAAAAATAAATAATAGTTTAAAAAAACTAAAACAACACGTTTTAGAAAACCAAACTAAAAAATTAAAAATTGATTTTTGGTTATAGAAAATCTAAGTAGTTTATGCTATTATTAACTTCTATTTCTTCGGTGAAAGGGATTTTTTCATACATGTTATTTAAGTCTTATAAAAGTCTTGAAGAAGAAAAAGAAATATTACAAGACTTAAATAACATGCATGAAAAAATCACTTTCACCGAAGAAATAGAAGTTAATAATATCATAAACTACTTAGATTTGTCTATAACCAAAAATCTATAGGCCTACAACAATAAACTAGAAATCGGCATCTATCGGAAATCTGCAAACAATGCTCTGGCCTTAAGCAAAATATCTACACACCCTTTTCAACAGAAAATTAGTACATTTAATAGCTTAATCAGTAGAATGTTGAAACTCCCATTAAACAAAGACAATTATTTTCAAGAACTCAACTACATTAAATACATGGCAAAACCAATGGCTACAATGAAGAAATCATACATAAACTCGTAAATAAACAAACAAGGAAGAACAATGTGACCAACGTAACTAAACAAGAAAACGAAACTGACAACAAAAAGAAGACATGGATAACACTTACATACACAGGAAAAGAAACGACAAAATTAGCCAATACACTAAAGAAAGCCGATAAAAACGTAAAATTAGCATACAGAACTAATAACAAATTAAACAACACAATAAACAATAACATTAAAGAAAATAACATTTTAAAACGAAAAAGGAGTATATAAAATGACAACAAATTTTATATAGGAAGAAAAAACAGGAGTTTTATCATCGGGTTTAAGGAACATTTTCGAGACTATATTCACGCAGAAGAAAAATCAAGCTATGCAAAACACGTTATCCATGAAGGACATCGCATGTTAAATATTGAAAACACCCTAACAGTAATGCACAAAGAAAATAATCCAGCGAAGATAAATGTACTCGAAGAGATGGAAATCATGAAAGCAGCTCACAACAACAACAATCTGATAAACGAAAACGAACCCAACACATGTAACCCCCTCTACCAGATCTTCTGAAACAGTTTTGAATCCTGCCGATGATGGGACAAGTCCCGAAAGCGCTACAGTTAAATGATTAATTAAGTTGAGGAGACGGACCTTTCAGGTGAATATTCTATAATTTTATATTAATCTTAAACAATTAGTTGAGTAAGGATATAAGTTAATTTCGGGATGCCCAAATTAATATGATTATTTGTATAATTTCACGAGACATGTGATGGATTTTATCATCGAAGTCAAACTTTATTCTTTTGATCGCTTCTTCTTCTTCTTCCTTTCATGGTTTACACCAAAAAGCCTGTTCCGGGCTCATTCCATCTGTCTTAGTCGTCCATAATCTCGTCGTCCTACTGGTTTATATTGCAATTTCACTTCATGCATATCAGTTAGAAGCTACCGATTCGCATTTGTTATAGCACCTGAAAATTGCATGACAGGTTATCTAAAGCTTCAATTCTAACTGTATTTTATCATGTAAAAGAACAATAATTACAAATCTCTATATTTACTAATATTGAAATTTAGTGTATTCATTCTCACCTACTCACGTTACCAGTTAATTTAGTGTATTCATTCTCACCTACTCACGTTACCAGTTAATTTAGTGTATTCATTCTCACCTACTCACGTTACCAGTTAATTTAGTGTATTCATTCACACCTACTCACGTTACAGTTAATTTAGTGTGTTCATTCTCACCTACTCACGTTACCAGTTAATTTAGTGTGTCCATTCTCACCTACTCACGTTACCAGTTAATTTAGTGTGTTCATTCTCACCTACTCGCGTTACCTGTTAATTAGACTGTAAAATGTCACATCATTTGTTTGCTGTAAGTTATCATAAGTAATGCCACGATTGATTTCCAAATTATCGATATATTCACTACTCACGAAGTGAGGAGTGAATTAATCTAGAGAATTTGGAAATCAAGAGTGGCATTTGTTAGGACTATTTAACGATTAAAATTAAGCTGTTTACTCACAAATCATTATTTAGCTATAGTTACTTTAAAATATTTATATATTTAATGTAAACGGCGATGTTTGAAAACAAATGAGAAATGATTGGTACGCTTCATTTGCTTATTTTGTTGATCACTGAAACCAGAACATAATATTATTTATTGCCAATGGATCGCAATTTTGTAAGAATGCACCCTAGTGGAGAAATGTATAACGAACGTTATAGGTATCAATTAATTTGATCTCCTATGATGTAAATATGTCAATTATATTTCTCTGCAACGTAATTTCCTGGAAAATAATTCGTTTAAGAATACGTAAACAGCGGTTTCTTTTTTTGTGGTATAATCAATTGTTACCAATGTTTTTATATTATCTAGCGCATGCGCTTTCTGCTGACATTCATGCATTATATATACAATCTGATAACCATATTTCTTGGTAGGTCAGTCACTGCAAAATAATGCTATGACCTATTCAGAACGTTAAAAAGGAGGTGCTTTCTTTATTATGATAAACTTTAGTTTGTAAATTTTAGGCGTAACACGACTGTGATTGGTTGTAAACAAAAAAGCGTTGACATGTGATTGGGGCATGAGTTAAATAATCATTTAAATTCTCTATCGGGAGAATTATACGGCATTAAATAAGCCATAAATTTATCGACTGCTTAATTTCCTGCTGAATTTCACACTAAAACCATAAGAAGTCTGAAATACCACTGAAATATAGGTATGCATGCTTTTTAAATACACATATACAACGTAATCCTAAAAAATAGTAAATAAAACATGAAATAGATAGATTAATGTGCGCCCACAGTTTATTTAGAAGGAATGTAAAAATAAATATGTTTTGATCTAAAAGCTTTTAATATTTTACTTTACTATTATTGCAATTATTACGCCAATGAGATTACGAAATATTGTACTGTTGTGAAATATTTTCAGATTTTTATCAAATGTTATTGTTAAATTTGAAAATGAAGCCGAATGTGGAAATCCAGGAATGATATTTTACAAAGAATGTAAACACTTTTTCACATTTGTAGATAATATCTAATAGAAAACCAAAGTACAGATTAGTTTTGAATAAAACAAATTAATTTCCTTTTTATTAGTGAATTCCGAAGGAATAATGTTATTGAGGTTATTCTCTTCAAAAGGTTTTACACTTCTTCACCGATCCTTTCGGTGACTCAATATACAGTGAGTTTACTGTACGACTTGGCCGGCGTTAGCGCGTGCAGGTGAGGTCACCACTTACTCCCGGCAAATCGTGTATATTCCAACAAACTCAAATCACATCATATAAAATTGGCCCTATTATTCTGTAACCATTTATGGCGCATCATACTCCGATTTTTTGATCATGCAATGGAGTTTCATGAACGAAGTTGGGTTTTTCTGTACCATAACTTCGGTTGTTCTGTGATGATACATGACCATGTAAATGAAACCATGCTTCGTCACTGAAAATTATTAATCGTGGATCGATTGTTCCAGCATTAACATTCCTCAAAATACATTTACAGAAACATACCTGACTCTGGTTATCACGTGGTAGCTATTCCTGGACAACAGTAACCTTGTATGGTTTTAGCTTTAAAAGTTTTGTAGCTTTCCATGCTGAAGCTTTCGAAATGTCGGTTTCTTGAGCAAGGCGCCTAAGAGATTTTTGAGGTGAGTTTTCTAACCTTTCTCCGATTTCCTCTAGTTTCTGCACCGTAAGCACACGCCGTTTTACGTTTCTTTTCTTATCAAGAATTGATCCCGTCTCCCTAAATGTATTGACAAGCAAACGAACGGCCTCTCTACTCGGAACACGCACGCCTGGATAATTAGCTTGAAATCGTCTTACAACTTCCCTACAAGATTATGCAGTAACATACGAATCGTACATGAATATTCTTTGATGTAATGTATACGTAGGCGTTTTGAAGACACTGCAAGCAAAACTAAACACTTCTTAATTTTATTCACATCTGAACTGGTCTAGAACACAAGTCAGACTGCCGCACGAGTGAAGACAGATGTGGAATGTAGGCGTCATAGGGAAAATGAGGGAGGAAATGCAGCGAAGGTCACATGGGCCTCGCCTGCATGCGCTATCGCCGGCCAAGTCGTACAGTAAACTCACTGTATATAAATATTAAAGTTTTAACCGCAGCAAATTTGTTTTGGAATCCAATCTCGGCGTATAACAATCAATTTAAGAAAGTATTAAAAGTTAAAATAACAAAACATCTACCTGAGATGCCGTCCTCAACAAAATAAAATTCCTTTACAATACTGTATGTCTTCCAGAATAGGTCGTTCCATATTCAGTAGGTGATTAAAATGAAGTAAGGTTAAGTTGTGTATCAATACTAATAAAATTCATTTTGGTTAAAACCGTTGAGGTGGATAGTCATAAAATAAAATAAAGTTAAAATGCACCTTCTTAGGTCAGAGCCATCGTCCTCAACTTATGAAATATGCATGCTGTTTGTCTGAAGGCCTTTCAGAATCTCTATTCCATCTTCAGCTGGCCTTGCTTCGCTACATTACTTGACGTCGTTGGTGCTGGTCCTAATGTACGTGACACGTGCAACACTACATTAGGACCAGCACCGAGAACATCAAGTAATTAATGTAGCGAAGAAAGTAGATATTAACTTTATTTTATTTTATGAGTTCAGTATCGGACCTTATAAATAAGAACTCACCTGAAACGGAAATTTGAAAATCGCTCTAGCGGTCGCAGTTTTCGAGTTTTTACAGCAAAGTTCAGTATACGATATTGCAATCAAACGGGTAAGATATCCTCAAAAATCAGAGAAATCCAAGAATTAAAAGAGGTGGTTAACCTGAACCCGAAATTAACAATTTTCTGTAACTTTGACGTAATGTATCTGAATACCATACAATTTAATTAACTATTAAATTGGCAATGTTTCCTATAAAATATATTGGTTTAATGTATTTAATATTTTTAATAAAGCAATCAGAAATGAATCAATATATATTACTTAAATGTGTGTCAAATTATATAGGCTAATAATATCGAATATGCAATAACTTACATGCATGGTTTGTTTTCACTGTAATCTGACACATTTAAATAAGATGACATAATAAATTGAGTTTCTTCGATATAAGAGTTAAGAAGAGAAAACTGTACCATAAAACTACTTGCTGATAAATTCGCATAAATTACGTAGTTCATGCGCGACGGACTTTTAATTTGTCAGGACAGCCTGTGTACAGTTCGTATTCATAAGATTACAAAAAAACTCCGGTTTCGAAGGATGCAAAGTGAACCCTTTTGAACTCTTTCCAAGTGTCTGTAGTTGGAAGTATGTTTTATAAAATCGTAATAAAAATATAATTTCATATACCTATATTGCGTCCACAAGTGATTACATTAATTATTCCAGGATTTAAAAAATGGAATATATATTTTTAAACATTGTGTGGAACCTATGGAGCATGACTACAACTTGCTACAAACTTTTCGTGGGTTGAATATATTAAAAAAGCAAGTTGGTTAATGTAGGCTACATAACACACTTATAAAAACAGTTTTAATGTCTTGAGTAATTAAAAATGTTAATGACTTAAAAGAGGATCATAACGACTCCAAGCGGCTAAAACATAAACAATTTAAATATCGATTGTCAAACACAGTCTGTTTTAAAATTTAGTAAACAAACTGCTCCCTAAATTATCTAGATACATATGCTTAAATATATTTTATATAATTCATATTTAATCATATACTATTCAAAGAGATAGGCCTAATCTGATTTAATTTAATGTTTATAGTTATTTAGACATTCAATTCTTATATTGATGTAGGCCCTACAACTATTTTTCGTCACTTTTGATCACATTTAAACTAGTAATGCCTTGATTCCATGTAATGCACCTTCCCGAATTAGAATTCCCTACCAATAGAACGGCTGCAACACGTTAGAATACTTTAAAATAAATCCTAGTATATAATTTATTTTAACTTTGGTTTGAATATTACCTTCACGTTTTATCTACATGTATTAATTAATATCGATGCTTCTTGTTTTGTTATTACTATTATTATTATTATTATTATTATTATTATTATTATTATTATTATTATTATTATTATTATTATTATTATTTCTAATTTATTTGTTGGATGTAATTATGGTGATGGTAGTACAGTACTAGCAGTAACTTTTTTAACAACGCTCTTTTAACATCGAAATTCAAGGCTAGGCATGAAATGGACAACACATTTGCCCAAGGACTTCTTTTTAAGTCTTCATTTTTATTCGTTTCAAAATGAACTCAAAAATAAGGATTTAGCTACCACACCTACAATTCCCTAGTCTAGCTGCAAGCATAGCATGATAATGCTATTATTGCAGTGAAGGATCTGCCTTCGGGCTGAATTATATGGATGGATTAAGGATTTTTATCCCTAGCAAAAATCCGTTGATCCCGGCCAGGTTTGAACCTAGAGAATTTCAGATTCGTAAACGGCAGTGGAGTAAATACCGGAGAAATTAATCATTCAGAGTTTATTAACTTAAAATTCTTTATTCCGGAAGGGTTAAAATTAGGTGTAATAACATTTCATCACCAATAACGTATTAAGGTTAGATCGTTAGAGTATTTTCCTATGAGATACCAAGTTGTTGTTGGTCAGTTCATCTTAAGTTTGGTCTTCCTTTATCTCGACATCCTTTAGATTGATATTGCAATGATAATTTAGGAAAGTGAGATGGGTCCATTCTTTGTACATGTTGTAACCAATTGATTGGATAATATTCTTAATTTCTTCAACTTTTAATTTATCGCGTATATATTTGTGTTTCTTAGCTCGTCCATTTTTGTCAAACCTAGGAGTGGACGTAAAAACCTCATCTGTGCCGCTTCCAATTATTTTGATTTGATTGTAGAATTTAGTATTCAATTTTCGCTGCTATATTTCAGTCCTGATTTTAC
Source organism: Diploptera punctata (assembly GCA_030220185.1). Classification (NCBI taxonomy): domain Eukaryota; kingdom Metazoa; phylum Arthropoda; class Insecta; order Blattodea; family Blaberidae; genus Diploptera; species Diploptera punctata. The sequence continues at coordinate 31,402 of JASPKZ010001597.1, forward strand.
AGTTACATTGTGTAATCTGAATTTGGTTGTATTTGGCATTTGTTTACTAAAATTATTTTTATGACTGCATTTATTACATTGTATTTTATGTAACTTTAATTCTGTGTCATTTCTTATATCAGGCATTAAGCGATCGGGGAAATTAAATTAAGAAACTTGTTCAATGATTTTTCATCTAATTATATTTGAATTATTCATAGGTGTTTTCCACATATATCCATAGATATTGTTTTGAGAAGAAATTTTCGAATTGTACTGTTTGGCTATATTATTTCATTAATATTCTCCCATTTCTAATTCATCCTCTGATATTGCAAACAGTGTCAATCATCTTCATCCACAAGTGTTTATTTAGTTTATATTCTGAAATCTGTATTCCTTGTCGAAATATTATTTTATGAATTTTTACACATTAAATAATGCTGGTGAAAAACTACAATCTTGTCTCGCCCTTTTATCCTCTGAGACTTTGCCATATGAAGTTCTAATTTTTATTTTCGGATTGACATAAAGAGTTTGAATGACTAATTAATGTGTTGGATATTCCCTTTTTTCAAAATTTGCCAAAATTAATTGCGGTTTATATTGTCAAAGCCTTTGTAAAGTTTGTAATTAATAGGAATTAATTCACACTTATTTTCGAGTATATTTATGTATTATTATTTACCATTCTTGAGGAATAATTTTAGATTGTCATATGTTAATAACTGCAATAAGTGTTGTTTTAGTCCTCCATATTTAAGCAACTTTACATTTAAATTATTATCTGTACCTGGGAACTTTCGGTTTTCTAATTATTTCAATACTTTATTTTTTTCCAGGAATATTAAATTTTTGGATTATATCGGTTCATAAAACATCTGTTCTTCTTCTTCTTCTTCAACTTGTATTTCATTATCATTCCATAATGCCTTATAGTAACCAGTCTATTCCTAAGATGTGATTGTATTTATTGGTAAATAATAATTTAGTCCGATACGTAGAATATTAATAGGCCTATTTCAATTCCGCTTATTATTAGCCCAGTTATGTCCCCTTGCAGTGATCTATTAATAATAATAATAATAATACCTATGAAGAGGAAAAAATGTATAGTAATATTTTATTTATCCTGGCAGAGTTAAGGCTTTCTATTCCACTCAATCAGCATAAATATACAAATACATATTTGCAACATAAATTATATGGTCCCTAACTAATTAACTAACTCACTGGCACTATCAAACTCGTAGGTAAATGGCCGCGCAGACATAAGCTCTCCATACATCCGTATCCTGAACCAATGTTTTCCAATCATTCGCTGTATAATCCACTTCCCTCAAATCATAGTTAATGTTATTCTCCCACCGCATTTCTGGTCTACCAACTAGGCGTTTTCCCACCAGTTTTCCTACAAGAAGATTCCATGCACGTCTTTCATTCCCCATTCGTGTCACATGTCCGGCCCATCACAGTCTACCAGACTTAACTGTTCTCAGTATATATAGCTTCCTATAAAGACCATGTAGCTCACTGTTATGTAGTCTCCTCCATTCACCTGTCTGTTCATCTTTCTTTGGTCCAAAAATTTTCTAAGAACTTTATTCTTAAATACCCGTAATCGCCTTTCCTCCCATAAAGTAAGAGTCCATGTTTCGCATCCAAATAATATAAGTGGTTGAATAATATTTTTATGTATTTTCAATTTAACGTTTTTCGAAATGAGTTGGGACGTCAAGAGTCCCTGTAAGGCATAATAGCACGCATTTCCAGAATTGAGCCTATATTTAATTTCTGTGTGCAACTCATTCTTATTTGTCATTATTGTTTCTAGGTATTTGAATTCAGCCACTTCCTCAAAATTTCCCTCATTTCTCATTAGCTGTCCATTTCCATTATATAATATATTCCTATGTGTGACCATGTATTTAGTTCTATTGATACTTGCTTCCAGTCCTAATTTATTAGTGTTGCGTGTGTGCGGGTTGGCCTTTAGTACCTCCTCGCTATCGCCCAATAGTACTACATCATCAGCATAAACTAACAGCTTATTAATACCGTTGAGTTGTAGGCCTTCCTCATCCTCTAAAGATTTGATGGCATGCTCTAGTACAACATTAAACCCATTGCTTAAAAAAGTATCTGAAAACTGATTGCCTACAAGCACCCACTCTTAGTGCCATTTAGACACATTCGTATAAGTCTAACTACCTTTTTTGGGAATTTCGAACTCCAGATGGGTACGTCTTCATCTTAATTGAATCGTATGCCTTTTTGAAGTTTACGTATAGTTGATGTACAGTACCATTATATTCTCATTTATTTTATAAAAGCTGTCTATACTACAGTAAAACTCTGATCTGTTGTAAACCTGTTTCTTCTAAGTCCACATCGATGATCTCCTAGAATATCATCAATATAGGGAGTAAATCTGCTTAGTAATATATTTGTTAGAATTTTATACTAAATTGTATGTAATGACATGCATCTGTAGCTGTTGCAATCTGTTTTGTCTTTTGTCTTCTTCATCTGGAAGAGCTTTTTTTTTCTAAATCATACTAAGCAACAACAAGGGGAGGACCAGCCAAGAGATGGATAGACAGTGAATGCACATCCAATACGTCTTCATCCGAGGAGTGATTTTGGAAATAAACAGGATGAAAATCCTACAAATTCTGATTAAGAAGAAGAAGAAGATACTAAGCAACCGGCGTATCTCGTCCATCAATATTTCTTCCCCTGATTTTATCAGTTCTGTTGGATCTCATCTCAACCTAATGCTTTCTACTTCTTTAATTTTTCTTTCGCCATTTCAACCTCAAATTCACTTGGTTATGTAACAAACATACGTGCAGTCTGTAAATTATCCTCTCCAATATCCTATTCTGTATGTACATTTATTAGATGATTAAAGTAACTTTTCCATCTATTTAATATACTCCTGGAATCTGCAATCATGTCTCCATTTTTATTTCGAATTATGTTTGTTGTAGACTGAAACCCTTTGTTCTGTATTCTAAATCCCTGATATAATTCTCTAATATTCCTAGTTTTTTTTCATTCATTTCAATATCAGTAATCTCTCTCAAATATTCTCTTTTTTACTCTTTAGTAATCTGGTGGTTTCGCGTCTTATACTACGCAATTGCTCTAAATTTACCTCCTTTGGCTCATGTAAGCATTTAATTTTTTGCAATGTCGCACATTACTCATCAAACCATTTTTTGTTTTGCCTCTTTTCTAAATAATCAATACTCTCTGGTGCTGACAATATCCTCTTATTCTTTATTTATACCGGTTTCTTCCTCGTTTGCCACAATGTCATCTCAAGATTCCAGTATTTCAAATCTATTAGTAAATATTGATTTGCTATTCTTACCTTAGTTCATCATTTCTCAAGTGTTTCAGTTCAATTTTTTCTGAATCATCTTTATCTTTTGTTCCTCTCATGAGCGATACCGTTGTCTGATTTTCACCCTGACTAGACGATGATTCGAATTGTAGTCTAACTGATCTAACATCAATGATGCTACTGTGCCAGCGTTTGTCCACTAATATATGATCTATCTGGATCCAAGTTTCGCCATGTGGAGACGACCAGGTATATTTATGAACATCCTTATGCTGAAATGTTGTGCTCTAAACAATGAGATTCTTTGATGTGGCAAAGGTGACTAATCCAACCCCACTGCCGTTAGTATCTTCATGAAGACTAAATTTACCTATTGTTGGTTTGAATATATTTTCCCGTCGCACTTTTGCATTAAAATCTCCCAAGAAAATTTTCATATGATATCGTGAAAGGATATCAAATACGCATTCCTACTTCTTTATAGAACTCATCCTTGGTCTTGTCATCTTTATCTTCTGTGGGAGCATGTGCATTTCGATTACAAAATCAGGCCCTACGTATACTAATTATAATGGATTAAAAATGCAGTATAAATGTCATGTATATGCGATATTTTATACATTAAACATAATAATAATATAATAAATTAAACTGAATATACAAATTAACACATGTATGTTGTACAAAGTAATAATGAAACCAAAGTTAGAGCATATGTAAATTTACATTTATTTTGAAGGATTCTAATCTCCAGAAGTCCTTGATTTCCTGTGGTAAGGATTTCCAGTTCCGAGAAGTGGAGGTAGTATACGATATGGAGTGACGGTATATCCTATGTTGCGGTATATTAAGCAAGAGATTATGTGTGGTCATATGGTTGGAGGATGGATATGTAATCCAAGATTACGACGAGATCCTAGAAGACCAAGACAAAGATGGAATGAGGCCGGAACAGACCTTTCAGCTTAAACCATGAGGGGAAGAAAAAGAAAATTCGAGGAAATATGGAGAAATATGGTCATATTTTCGGACATTAATTATTATGATATAAATGAGTCCACCGGGTTCGAAGCTTGATGGTAATCTATTACGTTTTCTGATGACAATATGAAACGAAAACAATTGCGTCTAATTAATTAATCTCAAGGGCCTTGTTAAACATGTGCTTTTATAACTCAGGTTATACCAATTAGTAATTTAAGAAAATTTATTTAAATATAATCAATTTTACATTAAGTATTCGTATAACATTTGAACAGGGTGTTCGGAAATTCTAGAGGAATGAGTTGGTAACGTATTGAATATGGTATTTGTCCAGAATCGTACCTTTTTCGTGCTGGAGGTAAAATAATTTAGTATTGCGCGTTTAAATCGCCCCAACGTCTGCCGGGGATATATTGATAGTAATTTAATGATTTATGACTCAATTAATTACATGTATACAACCCAACACATTCACCGAATTTGTGACAATATCCAATGTCAAGTAAAAAAAATAAAGAAACTTCACTTTGTCACTGTAAGAAAATTGTTTATACACACTTACATACTTTTTTTTTAATTTTACCTTGACGTGGAATATTGTCATGAAGTCAATGAATGTTGGGTAGTATATATGAAATTAATTGAGTCATAATTATTTAAATATTTACTATTAATGTACATAATATTGTCACAAAGTAAATTAATGTTGGTTAGTATAAATTAAATTAATTGAGTCATAAATCTTTAAATATGTTTTGATCGATGTGACTAATTTCTTTTACTTACCAATATTATTGTTACTGGAAGTAAGCCAACGTTCCCATATCTAATCTGGTTGCTATGCAAGCAAAAGAAATCGCAATGCTGATATGGATTCAAAAAGCAACGTTCGGTAAGTAAAATAAAACATTTCTCGAATGTTTTGTACACTAACTCGTACCTTTCTTTAAACTTTTCTGGAATTAATGCAGAACATCCCGGTCTCCAGGCTTCTTTAATTTCTGTATCATCTACCACGATTCCTTCCATAATAATATTATCAAACAGATTCTAATCACGGTATTACATTTAAAAATGTCTCCACAGCCAATAACCTTGCTTATAATAAAACAAATGAAAAGCTACACAGCAACGATCACCAAATGTTTCTCTCTCATAGAAGTCATTTACATCCAACCAATATTTTAATTCATTTATTACTATATTTAATAAAAATTAGTCACATCGACCAAAAAATAGTTAGCACGTAAAAGATATCGAAAATTGAAAAAACTCGGCGCAAGCGCCTCGTTTTTTTTTAACTTTTTCTCGATCAATTACAAGTGTTTACCTCACTTGTATCACAATATACTATACTATCGATTTATGTCGGTGGACACTTGAGATATAAACGCTTAATGGGAACTGTACCGTGCAGCATGAAAGGTTCCTATTCAAAAAGTTATCTACCCGTCCGCTCTACAAACTATAGAAGCTTGAATTGCAAATTTCCAAATACCCTGTATATTATACTGAGATAGTTCATTTAGTCACTGTTTCTTAGCCGTGGTTGTGTCCCTCCAAGGAGGCATATGGGGCATTATCATATTTTAGTATTCTGAATTTTTACGCTGAGTAGATAATGCAACATTTCATACAACTTAATTGACTGCTACAAAAATTACACGATAAATGAATCAATTTATTTAATAAATAACAATGGTACATAGGATTTAATTAAAAAATTAAGCAATAATGGATCTGTATATTCCATATCATCTTTTTGTAGAACAAATTAAATTACAGAAAATATATTAAATAGATTAAACCATGATTTTATGTACTCTTAATATAAATACCTGGCTGCCACTATCAAACCCATGTGTTCATGGCCGCGCGGACATAAGCTCTCCATACATCCCTATCCTTAGTTAAATTTTTCAGTCATCCACTGTATAATTAACTTCCCTCAAACATGGTGAATGTTATTCTCCCACCTCATTACTGGTTTACCTACTGGGCGCTATCCCTCTAGTTTACAGGTAAGACAAGGAGCTACCATTTCCCTCTTTCATTCCCCATTCGTGTCTATATCTCCTGTTCATTACAATCTATAAGACATAAATGTTCTTATTACATCTACATTCCTATGAAGGACACGTAGCTTACGTTTTTCTTCATTCGTTGCTGTTCATTTCTCGTTAAAAAATCCTAAGAACTTTATTTTCGACACTTTTCAACTTTTCTCCTCTCTTATAGTAAGAGTCCATTTTCGCATTCATGTAATATAACTGGGAGAATAAGAGTTTTATATATATTTCCAGTTTAACCTTTTTTTAAAAGGAGTTGGGACTACAAGCGTCCCTATAATACATAAGAGCGTGCATTTCTATCAGAGTCGCCGTAATAATATTGTGACATATATAGTGCATGAAGAAAACAGGGAGAGTTGGGAGGAAACTGAACTTATAGTTAAAAGAGTAGGATTGACTTGGTGGACAGTGACATCGAAAGGGCACACAGAGTTGGTGGTTGGAATAGTGGGAAGAGACCGATTGTATGCAAATTATCTCACTATAAAATCAAGTGTTTGATTCTTAGAGACAGCAAGTATCTTAAGGGAACCGGTATTAATATTGCTGAAGACTTCAGTCAGAAGGTTCGTCAAGAAAGGGTCTTTCTTAAGCGACACGTGCTCGAGGCGAGGAAGCAGAGCTGCCATGCAATCCTACAATTTAATAAATTTATTATAAATGGACGGATCTGCAACAGAAAGCAACTGGAAAATATGGACAACCCTGAAAATGGATTTTAAGAGGTCAGTGCTAACGGGTCCCCAAAACCTACAATGAGTGCTATTATGGAGGGTGGTCCGCTTGCAGCAGAGAAGGAGGGAGAAAATTCTACACGAAAGAAAGAGAGAGAAGGTGATAGGAAACTAACTCCGGATGTTCCAGCAGACAAAACACCTGAGGCCATAATGACTAACCCACCCCAAAGAATTCAACGACCGGACACTACACCAGTAAGAAAAAAATCGCTAAGTAATTTGCCAGATGACAAGGAAATTTTGACAGAAACGTAAAATACAGGTAAGACTAAATCACGTAGCGCTGTCAAGGGAAAATATAGGATTTGTTTACAGTCGGTACTTGGAATATTGAGAGGTTAAAACAAAAATTTTCAATGGACAAATGTGTGGAGTTTATTGAGACTTTTCATTTATTAGCTTTATCAGAGACATGGTTAAAGGGTAATGAATGTGTAAATATAAATAATATGAAAATATATCTCAAAGGCAGTCAAACGAAAGGAAATAGAGGCAGATATCCAGAAAGTGTTGCCCTTATATATAAGGAACATTTAGACCCCTATATTAAACAGATAAATACTCATTTAAAAGGGGCTATTTGTGTTTATTACAAAGCAGGCGGAGCAGAAATTTGTATGTTGTCTATTTACAGCCAACCACTAACTTCTAGGTATGCGTTTCCAATTTTTTTCGTAATTGTCGGATCTGTTGGCGGAAATAAAAGATAGGTTTCCGGAAGCCGGAACACTAATTTCAGGGGACTTTAACTGTAGGATTGGGAGAGAAAATATCACAGATAATAATGAACACGAGGTCAGAATAGGAGAAGTCAAGATAAAATTATAAATTGAGAAGGAAATCAATTGTTAGCTTTTTGCGATGCATCTGAACTTGAACATTTGAACGGGAAGTATGGGGAAGATAAAAATGGAGCAATGGCATTTATTAATAAAAATGGGGGGGAGTGTAATCGATTATACATTATGCACACAATACATGATTCCAGTCTCCTAAGTAATTTCTGTATAGTTTCCAGAATCGAATCTCACCATTTCCCAAAAAAACTTATTTTAAATATAATATATATTAGGGAGATAGTTACTGATGGGGTGCCAACAACATTACGGACAATTACACGTTTCAAGTGGATTGAGGATCGGAGAGAAGAATTTGTCGGGTGTGTGGGGACACTAATACAGGATTTGTAAATAAATGATCTTAGCGGGGATGAAATTTTTGAAACTTTGAGAGAATCTTTTCAAAAAGCTGGGGGAAAATTCAAGGTTAAATGCACAATGAATCAGAAGGACAGAGCGTGGTACAATAAGGTTTGTAGAAAGAAGAAGAAATGTGTCTAAATAGTCTCTTAAAGTTTAGACAAGAAAGCACAGATGAATGCAGAAAAATGTGTACCGAAAGTGCTGTTTCGGTACGAAACATCTGTGTTGTTATCCTCCCTCTACAGTGCGATTAATGAACTATGCCAATTTCCTTTCTCATTCTGTCTACTCCCACTCTCCTTTCTACCCCTCCTTTTGCTCTGTTTGTAGTGCGCAACTTCGCCTCTACCTCGGAACTCTCAAATAGGCCAAATACGTGGTTAGCTGTATCATTCGAACATATATTTCTTACGAACAGTTGATTGTCGTCTGAAGGACGCGAGCTCAAGGAGAGCTGCGTGTTTTGAGTTTCGTCCAGCAAGCCAGGGTAGGGTACCCTAGGCAGGATTAAAAAGTATGCATAGGTGTTTCAGTGTATAAAGATTGTTACTTTTGTTATTATTTTTGTTTTTCTTTAACTTTAGAAAGATCAAGTATTGTCTAAGTTTAATATATTTTCATTTTTCAACTTCAGACGTACAATTGAAATATTAAATCTTATTTTAAATAAACAAGAATGCCTAATTATTGTATTTGCTTGCTATGCTACAACTGTCTTGTATAATTCCTGTTTACAAGCTTTCTCAAGGTTATATGAGCTACCGTCTAACTTTCATGGTTGAAAATAATATACTGAGTTTAACTACGAACCATAAATTACTACAGTAGGTTTCAGAAATTATTATTTATCAATATATGTTTATGAATCTATTTAGGAAAGATGAATCAATCTTTGCCTCTGATGGGTCCGGACAAAGAATTATACATAGCACTGATAGTTATGAGCTGGATGCTACTATGATTGTAACCAAACATATGAGTAAATCATCTAAAGGTATCGCGCGCCAAGTGCAAATGTAAGCGCAGCAGAGAAATGAATACAAAGAATTATTAAGTAAAACAAATCTAGAATTGCAAAATAAGAAATCGGATGAAATGAAAACCGCGACTGAACGTGGGAACAGTATGGACATGTGGAAAGCGATAATAGAACTCAAAGTATAGTACATAAATCGGACTAGAATATCGCCCGGGGAATGCAAAAACTACTTTGATAGGGTGCTGGGAGGTGAGGGGTTAAGATATAATCAAGGAAATATAGTGGAGATACACGACGTAATATATATAACATTACGAGATTAGGATATTTCTAAAAATGTATTCCATTAAAAGTTAAAAAAACAATAAAGAACCTGGAATTGACGGATTACCAGGAGAATTCTTGAAAAAAATATCATCAAATAAATTATTAGAAGTTCTGAAAACTGCATTCAACAAACTATTTAATTGAGGAAATTATACGGAAGCCTGGGCGACAGATGTAATCTAACCGCTATACAAAAACCAGAAAGTTATAGGGGAATTTGCCTCTTGTCAGCGTTTGGAAAAATCTATTGTACAGTACTTAACGAACGAATGAGACAATGGGCTAAAGTGAAGAATAGGATTTCAGAATCTCAGGCAGGTTTTAGAGAAGGGTACTCCACAGTGGACAACATATTCGTTCTGAGAACATTAATTGTTGATAGCCTGAAAAACAAGAGGGGTAAATTGTTTTGTGCATTCGTTGATTTTAAGATGGCATTCGACACTGTGGACCGAAGTGCACTGTGGGAAAAATTGAACCGGAAAGGATTGTCATATGTAATGATACACGCCTTTATGTCAATTTATACATATGTTACATTTTGTGTAAAAGTAGACCAAGAGCACATCACAGAGAGCAGTCAAGCCTATCGGGGGTGAGACAAGGCTGCATTTTGTCACCAACGATTTTTAATCTATTTGTTGATGATATAGCAGCCATAATGCTAGAAGGAGACAATGAGGCTCCGGAGATAAGAAATGTTAAAGTTCCATTCCTTTTGTATGCAGATGATTTCCAAGACACTCACGGGATTACAAAGAGATCTTGACCGAATGGAAATATACTGTATGATTTGGGGATTGACTGTAAATATTAGTAAGACAAAAATAATGTCGTTCAAAAATGGGACGGTTTATGGCAGAGAGGAGAATGGAAATATAGAGATCAAATACTTCAAAACGTGAAGCATTTTGAATATTTTGTTACGACGTTGAAAATGAACGGAAAGTGGAAGAAACATATTGATATAGCATTATTCAAAGGGAGGGGACAACTTAATAGTATTCTCAGTATTCTGGGTAGAGTGCCTGATATTCCAGTTAGCACGTTAGAAAAAATGTATGGAGCAATGGTGACGTTAGTAATGCACTATGGTAGTGAGATTTGGGGTTTTCAAAGAACGGAAATACTAAATAAGGTATATACGCATTTTCTAAAATATATTACAGGACTTAGTAAGGCCGTTTCTAACTGTGGAATATTACATGAATTTGGGTAATTTCAGGACGATATAAATTGCCGAATTCGTGTACTCAAGTACTGGTTGCGGCTAATCCAAAGTGAACAAACAATGCTCAGAGCAATTTCTTACGACCACCAAACTAGGAACGCAAATGGGAAATTCTGGGCAGCCGAGGTTAGGAGAGAACTCCAAAAATTGGGGTGGGTTGGGTATGGGAAAAAGGGACTGAAAATCGCAAGAATGTGTGGAGAAAATTAAGAAGGAGGTACGTAGATATAACCCGACAAAGTATTTTGGCCGAATGTGCGGGAAGAGGCTCACTGTTTTTACAAAGATACCCAAAACAAGTATTGGGAAAAGAATCTTATATACTCAATCTAAGATTTAAAGAGAGATCAGGGCTTGCTTGGCTTAGGTTAGTGGCATAGAAATTTTAAAAAAATAGCGACGATCACCATATGCGAATATGTCCATTATGCGGGAGCTTTGAAGGCGATATATATATATATATATATATATATATATATATATATGTAATATATTAGGAAAATGTAACGATTTAGAATATTGGAGGCTTCAGTTATTACCAGAAAGATTTCTAAATTCAAATCGTGAAAGACTGGCATGCTACGAGTTACTGGTAAACCCAGAAAATAGGATAAACTTGGGTAGATATCTGAAAAAAACGCGGAACGTAAGAACAACATTTATTCAGGTGAACGCGCGGTCTGCTCGACCCTTCTTCTACGTCTAGTGCGTTACCGTATTTGGATCTTTACTAGTCTAGAAAATCTACTAAAATATTTAGCCATGCTTATAGTAGCGTCCAGATCATAAATGTCAGTGCTATCATTTCTTCTTTGCCAGGATCCATCAGAGGCAAAGATTGATACATCTTTCATAAATAGAATTAATAACATATATTCATTATTAACAAGAATTCCTTAAACACACTGTAGTAATTTATATGATTCCTATTAAGTCAGTATATTATTTACAACTGTGAAAGCTAGAAGGTAGAGGGGAGGTAATATAAACTTGAGAAAGCTTGTAGATAGGAAAAATATACGGTTGCAATAACATAACTAACAATTACAATAATTAAATACTCTTGTTTACTTAAAATACAATTTAATAATCCAATTATGAGTCTAAAGTTGAAATATGAAATGATGTTTAAACATAAATTATTCTTGATCATTACAAACTTTCAAGAAAACAGAAATAATAACAGAAAATAACTTTACTCACTCCTGCAAACCTTTTTAGTCCAGCCGAGGGTTAGGGTCCACACCCTGGCTTAACGGACTAAACACAAAACAACACAGCTCTCTTCGAGCTGACGTCCACCAGACGCTGACCAAAGAACTGAATGATGAAATGAAGAATGAATGGCCTTATTTACCACATGCTTGACATACTTGAGTGATCTGACGAAGAGGGGAAGTTGCACACTACAGACAGAGCAGAGGGAAGGGGTTGGGAGTTGAGTGGGAGTAAGGACAAAGATAAAGGAAATTGGCACTGAAGAGGGAGGATACCAGTAAATAGATGTAACATACCAAAATAGTACTTTCGGTACAATATTGCCTACGGGAATGAAAAGTCACATTAATCTCAAAGCGATGAAATAATATCACAACTAAGTCTTTGAGACTAAAGTCAATACTAAAGATATTCCAGTAGACACAGGATGACATATTCCCACGTGGGGAGGGCAAGGCAACACCACACAATTCCGGGCGGTAGAAAAATTTCACATTTTTCGTCCCCGAAAATTATCACCACCCCAGCTTCTTCGTCGTCCAGGTGCTGTAATTTATTCACTCGAATCTTGTAGATTCCACAATCGCCATAGTCGAACTCATCGATGTTCCAGATGAGCCCAGAGTGACGATTTCCAAAACATGGATTGCCGGGTCGCAATCCCGATCAGCCACTCCATTGGAATCAGTAGTCAAAGAACCAGGATATCGGCCAGCGTGGTACCCGTGGTCGGCCGAACCCACCAAGTACTCTACTGCCAGGAGTTATTTCTTCCGCTACGTGCCAATATCAGGAAAGAGCAACTGAAATGACAAAGTACAAGGAAACGGAAACGGAACCTCAAACAATTACACAAGAATTACATAAACACCAATTTAGCAAAAAGAATGATCGTGTCCTTCACAAAAAGATCACAGTGGTTACTATTCCACCACAGACACGCTTTTAACTGACTAATATGCTGCCTAACTAACTGCCCATCGACGCTTTCTTATCTCGGGATCAACAAGTAGAAATTATATAGCGTCTTACTACACAAAACCCGGTCCAGTTCATTATTAGCATTCTCAAATTTCCCCAACAATATAAATTTACACGAAAGAAACGGTTCAACTAGCCCAAACACCGATATCGAAATAAAGCTTTCATGATATACTATTTAAACATGCGGAGTATTTAAATTCTTAGATACACCCTCTCGATGAAAATGTCCATAGAGATGGCATTTCCAGCATTCAATTTTACTTCTCGGCTGCCAGGAATTATTACCTGAAGAATGATTCTAGGAGCATTTGCTCGACTTGAATTTCTAGCAATATGTTCCTCGCTAAAGTTTCATTGCTTTTCAGCGATTTCAAAATTAGCTGCTTCTCTTCCCAAGACACACATTTCTGCCACATTCCTACGTTTTGTATCGAAAATTAAATGCTGTCTAATGGCGGGAGACATATTTTGCAGAATTATATCTATTAAATTTTCTTCCGGAAGCTGAGGATTCAATATCAATGAAGTTCCTTGAATTTCGAAAATAAACTCCAATAAAGATTCCTCGGGAAGTTGGAATCGACGAGAAATAAATTTAATCCAGTAATCTTCTAACAATCTGGAAGACAATAGCGAACATTTCACGTGCTCCAAACTCGCGATCAAATTTAAACGTAATTTAATAATGTTATCCCATGCTTTCAATAAGATTCCTCCAACACAACTCAAAATCGAATTAAAGAAATATTCATATTTAACCAATTTTAAATCAAAAATTGAATTGAGTTTTATTGGGAAGAAAACCAACAATTCCTTATCATTCCCATCAGAAGGATCAACTTTCATAATTAATTCACGGAAAATTCTTTGGTTACTTTCTTCCATGTCAGAAGAAATGGTAGGAACAATTCCGTTAAAAAATCATTAATAGAATCAATTCTACGATCGGCAAGATGTATATTCTGTGCTTTAGAACTATCTTCACTAACAGGGTTATCTACGATAAACTTTCGCTTATCCAATATCAGCAGGAGATAGAGAATTCAAGTGGATCTTAAGTCTCTGACGCAATATGTTTACGTCCCCCTCGGTATCTATGCCAGTTAATCTCAATTCCCGGACAATGTTGTCCTTAGAGACAATTTCAATCCAACTAGCCATGTTCACTAAATACAACAGATACCAGAGTAAACAATAAATATAAACAACTGTAAGAGAACGTAATTTGTTACACATTAATTACACAGTATTTAATAAACAAGGACAGATTAATCAATTTGTTTACACAATACAACTCAAGTACGTAACGTAGATAATACTTTAACGTAGATAATAAATCTCAAAAGCAAACAATTACCATGGAGTAATTTCTCTGAATTATATCGATGATAAAAATTTTACAATTCCAAAACCTATTTAAGACCATAGAATATGTTACAAGTTTTAACATTTCTTCTTCCGGCACTTGAATCCAGAACAAATATTCTACACTAAGGCTTAATTTCGAAAAATTTGAATCGATAAACATATGAATTGCTACTATTGTTATACCAAAATTCTCTTCTGGCCTAAAATAAGCAAAACTCACGATCTGCTACCATTTGCACGCGCGGTCTGATCGACCCTTCTTCTACTTCTAGTCCCTGCTTCCAGAAGAGTGTGTTACCGTATTTGGATCTTTACTGGCCTAGAGAATCTATGCTTTTAGTAGCGTCCAAATCATAAATGTCAATGCTATCTCTTATTTTTTGCCCGAGCTCATCAGAGGCAAATATTGATTCATCTTTCCTAAATATATTTAATAATATATATTAAGTATTAACAAGAATTCCTTATACACACTGTAGTAGTTTATATGATTCCTACTAAAGTCAGTATATTATTTGCAACCATGAAAGCTAGAAGGCAGAGGGGAGCTAATATAACCTTGATAAAGCTTGTAGATGGGAAAAATATACGGCTGTAATTATATAGCTAACAATTTCAATAATTAAACATTCTTGTTTACTTAAAATATAATGTAAAAATCCAGTTATGAGTTATGGAAAAATGTTTAAACATAAATTATACTTAATCACTACAAATTTTAAAGAAAGCATAAATAATAACAAAAAATGGCAATCTTTACTCACACAAACACTCATGCATACCTTTTCAGTCCAGCAGAGGGTTAGGGTACATACATCCGGATACCCTACCCTGGCTTACCGGACAAAACACAAAACAACACAGCTCTCCTCGAGCTGACATCCACCAGACTCTGACCAAATAACTTAATGATGAAATGAAGAATGAATGACCTTGTTTACCACTTGCTTCACATATTTGAGTGTTCTGAGGAAGAGGGGAAGTTGCGCACTACAGACAGAGCAGAGGGAAGGGGAAGGGAGATGAGTGGGAGTAAGGACAAAGAGAAAGGAAATTGGCACAGTTCATAAATCTCACTGAAGAGGGAGGAAACCAGTACATAGATGTAACATACCGAAATGGTACTTTGGTACATAGGAATAAATAAATATGTTAACAAATTGCAATACCATTAATTCTTAAAAATTCTACATAACTAAGTATTGATATTTAATTGTAATAATATTTTTTTTTATTTTTTTTGTTGTTTTAATTATATTTTTACCAAACATCAACTTATTGTAACGGAGTGTCCACAGCACTTACGGCTTACTGCCCGTGCGATCCATATTTGTAAATAACATTGTATGTATCTTACTTTTAGTTTAATAAAGTCCATATGTATGTATGTATGTAAGTTGTGTAGGAGAATCTTCAAATATATAATAATTGAGTTATGTTAAATTTCCTTCTGAATCACTTTCCTGTTTGTAATTACTGTTCCTACATTTTATATTCCAGACTCTTCCTCAAAATTTCCCGTATTTGTCATTAACTATCCATTTTGATTATAGAATGTATTTTTAGCGTGACTATACATTTAATGTTATCGGTTTCTACTTCCAGTCCCAATTTCTTAGTGTTACTTAATAGTGTGTGCGCGTTTGCTCTAGTATTTTCTCGTTATCGCCCGATAATGGGATAAATTAACATATTATTAAACCATAGAGTTGTTCATCCACACATTGTATGGCATGCTCTAAGTACAAAATTGAACAGTAGAGAATATAGTACATCTCCTATATTTAACCCATTGTATATTTTAAAAGTGTCTAAAAACTTTTTCATTACACGGACCCTAGTCTTTGTGCCATTCTAAACATTCGAATAAGTCAAAAGTTTTAGAAATTCCGAACTCCAGGAGGATACTGTGTTACTTCCCCCGCTTAATTGAATCCTATGCTTTTTTAAGCCTACATACAGTTAATACACAATTCCACTATATTCCCATTTATTATTTTTTTATCTGTCTTTTACTGAAAAGTCTGATCTATTGTAATCTATTACTTCTAAATTCACATTGATGAACACCTATTACGTCGTCAGTATAGGGAGTCTGGATACTACATATTTTGTTAGAAGTTGAAAGTAATTAGATTCTACTATTGTTGTTTAAATCAATTTTATCTCTTTCATTATATGTTGGTACGATATGGATTCTTTCCATTTGTTTGTAAGCGTCTCCCTTTTCCAAATCGTACTAAGCAAACTCTCCTCGATTTTTGTCCCCCTGATTTTATCAGTTCAGCTGGGATCCCATCTGAACCTGTTGCTTAATACAGCATTAATTTTTCTTTCGCCATTCCAACATCTAGTATGCTTGGTTCTATGACTAATATTTCTGCTATCTAAAAATTTTCTTCGATTTCTTGTTCATTCAATGCCCGATTATACTAATGTTTACATTTACTTAATATATTCCTGGAATCTGGAATAATTTCCCCATTTTCGTTCCTAATAATGTTAGTTCTAGCCTGTAAACCTTTTCCTCTCTATCCTGGTTCCCTGATACAATCATCTGACGTCCCTGTTCTTTTGTATTAATTTCAAGATCATAAATATTTTATTTCAAATATTCAATTTAATGTAGGTTTTTCGTCTGATGTTACCCATTTCTTCTAAATTTACTTCATTTGGCTCGTGTCTGGAATTCAATTTCGCTAGCTTCCTTTTCTTAACAATGTTGCTGAATTCCTCATAAAACAATTTTTTGTTTTGACTCTTTTTCAAATAACTTACTGTTTCTGATGCTGACTGACACCTTAATAGTACCTCTTACTGTGCCCCATTCTATATTTACGTCATTTTGTCCTATGCTTGTCACATTTTCATGTAAAAATTCCAGTATTTCAAATCAATTAGCAATTTTAATCTGGTATTCTTGACGAAATTTGTAATTTCTCAAGTTTTTCTTCAATTAAGAAATATTTCAGAATCATCTTTGATATGGCAAAGATGACCAACCGAATCACAATGTCGTTACCATCTTGATGAATATATCATTTGCCTATTATTTTCCTGAATATGTCTTTCCGTCCCACTTTGCGTTAAAATCTCCTACGGCAATTTTCAAATGATACCATGAAAGATTATCAAATACGCATTCTAATTCTTCATAGAATTCATTTCTGATCCCGCCATCTCTATTTTATGTGGGACCATGTACATTTACGACTACAATTTCAAGTCGTTTACATTTTTAAATTATGTACGATTTCCAGTCGTTGACAAAACTTCACACCTCGGATAGCGGAGAAGATTCTCTTCGGACTTAAAAAAACAATTCCTAATTCAGGTCTCGCTTCAGACCTGAAGAATAATCTAAAGCTTCTTTATTCCTAACTACAATCTACAGGTCATTCAACTTCCTGTAAAGCGATTTATACAATACCCGCATTAATATATCTATGTCTTACTTTATATACTGTCTTCTTCTGCTTCATGATATTAGGCGTTTTGACCTGTTTTCACATCAAGTGGGATTTACTGAATCCTCCCATCTAGTAAATGGTCGTCCTACATTTCTATGTCCTATTGGTTTGTACTTTAGTAACAGCTGAGGGATTCTATCTCTAGGCATTCTCTTGACATGTTCATACCAGTTGTTTCTCATGTTGTCAATTCTATTTGTTAAATTAAAAATATTTAAGTCCTTCCTAATATCCTCACTTCTTTTCTTGTCCAAAATTGTCACACCCGCTACTGAACGTAGGAACTTCATTTCTGCAGTTTCTATTTTCATTCTGTCTGAACAATTAAGAGTCCAATTTTCACTTGCATATGTTAAGACAGACACTGCCATAATTTTGTGAAATTTTAGTTGTGTGCTCCTCAAAGTTTTAATTTACAGTGTCCGTCTTATAGTGCCACACATTCTGTAAAATCTATTTAATTTAATATTAATATGTTCCTTCTGGCAGTATGATACGTTGCATCCTAAATAATTAAAATTGTTCACCTGTTGTATTGTACTGCTATTAATACTGATTTTGCACTTCATATCTTTCCGGTTGAATGCTATTACTTTCGATTTACTTTCAGAGATTGTCATATTGAATTTATTTGCTATTTAATTTAATTTATATGCTGCTATTTGTAAATTGTCTTCTGAAGAGCTAAGGATTGCCTGATCGTCTGCAAACAGTATGGTATTTAGAATCGTACCGCCAACTTTAAACTCTGTGGTTAAATTTGATTGCCATTGTACAATGATCTCGTCTATATATATATATATATATATATATATATATATATATACTAAAGACAGCAGGAGTTAGCGGGCATCCTTGTCTGATCCCTTGATTAATTTCTAATGTATTATCGCCCATTGTACCTCCTTTATCAATCATTATATATGATTTAAAATATAAGCTTTGCACAACTTTGACAATGTGTCCTGGAAACCCTTTGTCATACATTATTTCCCATAGTTTATTTCTAGACAGTCTATCAAACGCTTTTTGATAGTCAATAAAAAGTATGCAAGTTGGCAAATTAAATTCTCTTCTCTTCTGAATAAGTTCTTCTATTGTGAAAATGGCATCTGAACATGACCGATCTTTCCGAAAGCCACACTGTTCTTCACTTAATATATACTCATTTATTATATTTAATCGTCTAGTAATAATCTTAGCGTATATCTTGTAAGCTGTATTCCATAAACAGATTCCCCTGTAACTTGTGCACTCGTGTGTACTTCCTTTATTAAATATGGGGCATATAGGTCCTTTCTTTCATCCATACGGGATTATGCTCATTTAGTAGTTCTAAGAATCTCTGTTTCATTTCTCTTGGAGCATACTTTAAAAGTTCAATATAGATAGATAATGGAATGTATTGCCTTTTTTCAGAATCGAGAAAATACATATGCATTTACATTGCGCACGGGCCTGCTTGGCCGTACGTGCATTATTTTTCCATGAATAAAAAAATAAAACTAATCAGAATGTAAACAAATACCTACAAATACACCTGTATCAAAAACAATAACAGGCTACATATAAGTAAAATCTATGTCTACACTACATCAAAAACAATAACAGGCTACATATAAGTAAAATCTATGTCTACACTACATCACAATAATACATATCTACATTCATCCATATTCCGTACATTAATATTTTAAAAAAATGCTAGAAAACAAATTAGAAAAAAAGCACACACACACACCCACACATATACACACCGCACACTCATACCCCTCTCGCCCCGACACTGCAAGCATCAAATACACTATCAGAATATTCAACTTATCAGACCTACTTATTATACAATATAATTAAAGATCGAAAACAAAGACCATATTGAGATTATTCATATTGATAATACATATATCCTTAATCTGCAATTTTGTTATATCTAAATTTCCTTACTGTACCAAAAAATTTGCATGTTTTTTTATTCACTCTCGATCCGTCCTAAAAGATCCCAACACACCACTCTCCCTCGATCCGACCTGAAAAATCTCTCCGGCAGCATCTGTAATCTAAGTTGTTCTGTCTCTCTACAGAATGCTATAATATGCTGCCAGTTTTCATGGTCATCGCATAGTGGGCATAGTTTAATGCCTTCATCAGTTGTTAGATTATGGGCCATCCATCCCCCAAATGAAACCATGCAATAGCACTTCTGTCATCCCCATCCAAAGAGCAATATATTTCTCCCTTCCCCACGAAAGTTTCAGTTCCGTCTGCTGGGTGAGCGATATTTTCTGGCTACACTCTGCTTCTGTATACTGCCATTCTATATCGATTAGTCTCTTCTTAACTGTCCTCCAAACATTTCTATTATTCCGCGTACTCCTCTCCCATACCCGACCCATTCCTATGCCCTTCAATCCCCTTTCTATACCGATTACCCAATCTCCCGAAGCGCACTGCCTTTTCTGTTCATTGTAACACTCTGCTCTAAGCGAGTCCTTATTCCCGTTTATTATGTTCAACCAATACTTAATAGCCATAATTTTGCCCCTTATTGTGTCCGGAAATGTACCGAATTCTTTCAGTATGCCACAATTTGAAGTTCCCGTTGCTAATCTCATCACTTTCTTAAGAAACATAGGTTGAATTTTATCTAGTGTTCCCGTTCGTTCCCAACCCCACAATTCTGAGCCATACAGGATGGTCGCTCTCACAGTCGAAGAATGAACCTGTTGTAATGTACGCATCGGTATGTTTCGCAATTTTGACATATTAGTAAGCATTTCGCTTGTCCGGCTCCTAGCTCTCATTGTTGCATTCTCGATGTGTCTCGTCCATTTTCCATTCATTGTTAAAGTCATCCCCAAGGAGACAAACTTTTTAACATTTTCTAAATTCTCACCACGGTATGTCCAGCTTTCCCTCCCGCTGTATACAGACCCGTTTTTAAAATACATGGCTTTAGTTTTGTTAACGTTAACAGTAAGTCCCCAAGTCGTACAGTATGTCGATAGTAAATCTAAACCCTTCTGCATGCCATCTATTTTTGTGGAAAAGAGACATAAGTCGTCTGCATACATTAGAATAGGAATACGTCGCCCACCCACCGTTGGAGCATCGATCCCCTCTACTTCCAGCATCAAAGCTACATCGTCTATAAAGAAGTTAAATAACAATGGTGACAATACGCATCCCTGTTTTACACCCTTAACTGCCTTTATATTTTCTGAAACTTGGTTCCTCCCATATTTAACACAGAACCCCACTTTTTTTATAAATTCCTATTAGCGCCCTAATCATAGTTCCCGATACTCCTAGTTGCCATAATTTCTGCCATAGTGCAGTGCGTTCAACAGAGTCAAATGTTTTTTTCAGATCTATAAAAGTACAGTGTAACCTGCCTCGGTTGACACTCAAACATCTGTTAATTGCAGTTCTCAGGACAAATAGAAATGTAAACAAAACGCAAGCAATAATTATCGGACATCCAAGGCTATTACACCTCATAAACAACGGCAATATGCTGGCTATCATATTAGATAATGAACAAAGTCCTTATACCGACGCGCGTTAAAAACTTGAGATTTTACTTAGATTCTAATTTAAATTGGCATGTGCAAGTAAAACAAACATCTAAAAGGATCTTCTCCATAATGCATTCCCTAAAGCGACTTAAACATTTTCTTCCTACAACTCTTAAAAGAATTTTAATCCAAACTTTAGTGATGCCGCATTTTGGCTACTGTGAGGTTCTACTAACTGACATAAGTGACGGATTGTCGGACAAACTGCAGCGTGTCCATAATATGTGTATCAAATTCATATTTAATGTTCGAAAATACGATCACATTTCTCCAATATTCGACGAATTGTCATGGCTACATATAAAAGAGAGAAGAAAACCGCACTGTCTAATTCTCCTATTTAAGATCCTACATACCTCGATTCCCAATTATTTATCATCCCGTTTCCAGTATCTATCCTCAAACCATAACTTAAAACACAAGATCACAACATAGTCTCTTGCTTAATA
Organism: Diploptera punctata; assembly: GCA_030220185.1. NCBI lineage: Eukaryota > Metazoa > Arthropoda > Insecta > Blattodea > Blaberidae > Diploptera > Diploptera punctata. The sequence continues at coordinate 53,329 of JASPKZ010001597.1, forward strand.
TACCGCAACATAGGACATCACATCACTCCATGTCATATACCATATTCACTTCTCGCAACTGGAATTCCCTACCACAAGAAATAAGGGGCTGCCGGACATTGGCATCTTTTAAAAGAAATCTAAATTTGTATTTGCTCTAAACTCGACTTAATTATTATCCAGTGTAAGGTATATATATTAATTGGTGTTTCTCGTATAATGTATCGTATTTATATTATTATTATTATTATTATTATTATTATTATTATTATTATTATTATTATCGTATCATTATTGTTATTACCCTATAAAATGTTGTTTGTACATGACATTTACATTGCTACATTATTGTATCTTTAATTGTTTATAATTAGTATAGTGTATATCTATATTTGTCAAATATTTATTTGTATTTGTGCTGGTTGAGTGGAAGAGAGGGCCTTGTGGCTTTAACTCTGCCAGAATAAATAAAGTATTATTATTATTGTTATTATTATTATTATTATTATTATTATTATTATTATTATTATTATTATTATTATTATTGTCCGCCGTCCTGAAATCTTCCCTGAACCCGGCTTGGTATCGTGAAATTTTATTATTTTCATTTATCCAATTTTTTAGCCTGTTATATATAACTGGGCAATAAATTTGTCCAAACACCGGCAGAAGAGAGACACCGCGGTAATTGTGCGGATTGTAGACTCCACCTTTACCTTTGTAAATAGGATACAGTATTGATGTGGACCATTCATCTGGATAGCTTCCTTTATCAATTTTCAAGGCTTCTTTATAGAACTCGGCTGGTATACCGTCTAGACCAGGAGCTTTTCCATTTTTCATAGACCGAATAGCATCCCTCACCTCTAATTTTGTTATCTCCGAGTCTATCATTGGTACTTCTTGACCAACTAATAATAGCCGCGGTCCCTCCCAATTCCTTCCTCCTGTAAACACCCTTTCGAAATGAAGTACTCATGTTTCTGGAGAAATTTGGTTTATCTTTTTACGATATTTAACTTCTCTAATTACTTTCCAAATTTTGGTAACATCCCGTTCTTCATAGCCTGATTAATTCTCTCCAAGATTTTTCCCTCCCAATTCTCCTTGGTTCTAGCCGTTATCTCTTTATATCGTCTCCTCATCTCTATGTACACCCGCCGATTGAAATCGCCACCCTCCTTTCTGAACCTCACTAAAGCCCTCTCCGCTCGTATTTTTCCTTCCCTACATGAATTATCGTACCAGCCTTCATATCGTTTTTGCCCTGATTTTCCTCTAATCTGTATACTTCCCCCCTTCCCACATTAGTAATCTTAATTTTTTCACCTCTTCCTCCACATCGCCTATTACCTTCGGTGTCGAAGACTTTAGTTTGCTAAGCAGTTCCTGTGTCTTATCCTCTCTCCAACAGAACCGCCTAACAGTTCTAGTGTCCCCCCTCCTTCCCGTATTAAAGCTCCCCACTTCTACTTCCTCTTCTTCAAATTCTAATTGGATTTCGATAGGTGAGTGATGCGATTCGATTCTGTCCGCTACTTTAAAAGCTGCAATCCTAGAAATAAGATTCTGTGAGCAGAGCATATAATCCACGTCACTTCCTGCATTAACCTTTATGAACGTAAGTTCCCCTTCGATATCTTCCCGTATTTTCCGTTTAGAATTTCAAGGTTATAAATGTCGCAAAAGTCAGACGTTCTCTCCCATACGTATTAATAACCCTATCCTCACTCGCCCGAAGTCCCTTTCTTAAATCTTCCTCTCCTTCTTCCGTCCCTAAAGTTATATTTTCTCTCCCAGTTCGACCAATAAAGTCCCCCATTATAAGAGTATCTGCCTCCGGGAATTTATGTCCGAGTTCTATCATTGTATCTCCCAGGTCATCAAAAAAGCGTATCGAGATCCAGCCGGCTGACGATATACCGAGAGGATACATAAACAAAGATCTCCGATTTTTACATGAATACACTTGACAACCTGTATTTCAACATGAACATTTTCAACATGTCTAAATGTATTATTTTTCAACACTGCTAATATCCCTCCCGGATACCTTCCCCTTTTTTGTTTACTACCCCTCCCCTTATTTATACAATTAAATCCATCAAGTTCAATATGGTCTTTTTCCCCCATCCAAGTTTCTATAAATGAAATAAAAATAAAACTTTTAACAAAATCAATGAATCTGTCGGAAGACATTCGTTTTTTCAAACCTTCAATATTCCACACAGCAATTCTGAGAGGGGGGTTTTTCCTCTATGTTCTAATGGTTTTCTTTATCTGCTCTTGGCGGCCCTTCTGCATTGTGTTTGCAAGCTTTTCCGACATGCTGCTTCTCAATTGTCGCGCCGAGCTTTCCTCCCTCACACTGCTGTCTTCTGTCCTCTTCTCTGTAGGGTTGTCAGTTCTCTCACATTCCCCTCGTTCCCGTGTTGGTTTCTTGGGACTCGAACTCTGCCTCTCCGATGTCGTTCCGCGCGACTCGCCTCGTTCCCTTGTTGTTTTATTGAGATTTGAACTCTGCCTTTCATAGGTCGTTTCCCGTTGCGTTGTCCCTGCCGCTTCCTTCGTGGACACAGACATCTCCTCCAGTTCTCGACGAGTCCTCACTCGTCCATTTATTACCAGTTCATCGAAACGGATGAAAGCCTGAGCTCCCAGCTTCCTTGCGTCCACTAGATGTCGTTTCAGGAATGCTCGCTCCTCTCTCACTCTCCGGCTGTGGTCTTCACTCACTGCCACTCCAGTGCCCCGTAGACATCTTGCCTCCCTTATGATTTCTTCTTCATCCCTATAGTGAACTAACTTGCACACTATAGGCCTGGGGTACCGTCCACGCCCTACTCTATGAGCGCGTTCGATGTCCCGTTCTAGCAGAACTATTCCAATTTGCCTTATGACATGCCTTGTTATAACTGCCGTAGTGTCCCAAGACTCGTTCTCCTCTTCCCCCACACCATACAACACAATATTGTTCCTTCTAGATTGATTTTCTAGATAGTCAATTTTTTTCTTCAAGCCACCTCACTCTGTCTTCCACACTACTCCAGGCTACCTCCATTTCTTGAACCCTCTCCACGACAAAGTTTACCATAGACACCATGTCCTCCATCTTTCGGAATCCCTGGGCCATCTCTCTTCTCATCTCTTCCAGCATTTTCTTCATGTCCTGAATGTTTACAATTTGACAACACCGCACTGTTCTCGAGAACTAAAAACACGTCCGCACACTACCACGTCCTGATGACTTTTTCAAGTTCAATATTTAAACAGTCTATTCCTGGAGTTTTCTTATTTTTTAATTTTTCTAGAGCGTTCTCTAATTCTTTGATTTCAAGAAGATCTACATGTGCCTTTTCCTTTAATTTGGGGTCAATGTTTATTTCTGACATATCTGTCCATAACGTTCCATAATATTTTAGTCACTTTTACAGGTATATTATTTAATTTGGCTGCGTCTTTTTCAGTTGAGTTCAGATGTTTCAAAACCTTGTAAGACATATCCTGTGATCCATGGCAATCCTATTCTATATTGGATATATAGTTGTCCCAGCTAAGTCGTTCCAACTTCCTTACTTCTCTTTTAACAATGGCGCTTCTCTAATTATAAGCAATTCTATCTTCTTCTGATTTTGATTGGATGTATTTTAAATATGCTCTTTTTTAGTTCTCGATAATTTTTTGAATTTCACCATTCCATATATATATATATATATATATATATATATATATATATATAAACCTTTTTTCCTTCTTTTTGTAGATTTTGTCCCTTGGGCTTCCTCAGCAGCTTTTAATATAATAGTTTTTACATACTGTAATTAGTTAATATATCTATCCGTGTAGTTCTGCCCGAAGGCAGGTCCTTCACTGCAAATTTTCATGCTGTGCTTGCAGCTTTACTAGGGAATTGTAGGTGTGGTAGCATCCCGTTGCTTACCACACCGGTGAAGGATGATGATGATAATGACAAAAATGATGATGATGATGTTGATGATGATAATGACCATACGATTTTGGGGACCGTTTGGGCCTTACAGTTTTCCTGATATTTGTCTTACAAGTGATAAAAAACCCCGATAAAAACCTCACCCAAAAAACTGCCCCGACCGGGGATCGAACCCGAACCCGCTGCGTGATAAGGCAGCACACTACCTCGAGACCATCGGTGGAAAGTTAATATATAATGAATTATTTATATAATTTCCTAATATTCATGTTCCTAAGAACATGTCTCTGTGTTTGAGCGTTTGCCATGGATTCCCTGAAGTCCTTCCCGTCCGGTGAACCGAATGGAAGATTATTTTACCACCGAAAAAATTTACCCCAGTGGAACCCATGTCCGCAAGATAAAGACACCTTGGAGGGAGTACTTAATATAATATCGTAAAAATCTAAATTAAAAATCGTTAATTATAAAACCACACATTTCAGTGAATTCAAAATAAGGTATATTTCATGTTGTTTCAGAAAAAAAATTAAATCTCTAGAAATCCTACTTACTAAGCACAGAAAATGACTATCGTATATATGTGTGTTGCGTCTACCCACTCAGGCAGCAGCGTATAAGAATGAAGTAAGATGGAATTAGGTATTCAACAAACTCCGACCATTGGAAGAGGAGTTTAATTGTACCCATACATCTCCACGTAGGGCAAGGTTACTGACTTGAGGGAGTTACTTAATCACACTTATTTCCCCACAGAGTGATATAAAGCTCCTACCGGAGGGCTTCGATTTTTCCATCCTAAAAAAATCCATTGACCCCGGCTGGGTTTGAAATCGCCACCCTAGGGACTAGAGTGAAGGACTTTAACCCCTATATTTTCGAGACTGAATGGGTTAACCTGAAAATTGAATTTTAGTGGAAAACAATGTAGCGGCCACATTTTTCTCGCAACCAAAACTTGATACGATATAATTATTCAACAGATAAATTCGCTATTTTATGAAGCTCCTTCATGATTGACTTTTTAGATCCAATATTTCCTCTAATAATTATATGAATATGAGAAATAAGGAATAAGGGGACGAACTGATTAATGGTTTAAAAATTCCGGCTATGTTCAAAATGTTTAGAAACATAGGTTCTAAAAACGGGATTGGTAAACCTGACTGGACATATTTTTTTTCCGTCAAGACAAATGCTCAATAAGATTTCCATTATCATGGCCAATTTATCCGTAATTCTCTCATAGTTTTAAAGAAATCTTGGCGTTACAATAAACATATACAACGCATAGGCTATATCCTTTATGTGAAATGTTTAAGATGCTCAGGCACGTTAAAAAAACATGCATCGCTATAGAAAAATCCTTTTGTTTTTCTCTTAAGAAAATAACAAATGAGCGCTTTGAGTTAATCCTAAGAGAACAAAAGTTACATTGTTTGCGAGATAAGCTTCAAGAGCTCTTAGTATCTTTTGTTTTAACATTCCAGAGCCTTCTTACGATCGCAAGCAACAATATACCGTAATTCAACTGTTAAATTGCCCTAATTCAAACACATTTCGTTTTAGCGTATATTGAGTTTGTTCTCATGAAAATAATTAAAAAACATTACTGATATCCACCGATCCTATCTAGTAGACACCGAAAATGACAATGACCAACATTTATATATAGGCCTAAAAACGAGTATCCTATAGGCCTATGCCTCTCTGTCTGTTTGTCCTTTATAGACCGTTCATCCGATTGTGATGGGCTTTTTTTACAAAATGTTCAGGAGTTTCCTGAGAAGGAGAGGAGTTATAATACTCAACCCTTTAACCCTTAAAAATCCATTGTAAAGAAAAACGTGTTTTGCTTACGCTGCCTACACGATAACATATAGGTCTACACCAAATTAATGTACCCAGAATTGAATATCTAAAAAAAATCTATAAAAAAGTCCGCGGCAGCATATGCTATCTTTTACGGATAAGGGACAATACATATCAAATCGGACAGCAAAAAATCTTGCAATTTATTTTTTTTAATTTTATGTATCCCTAAATTTAGTGAATACATTTATAAACGTATTAATACAGAAATTTAATTTTTATCATTTATAGGTTCGTAGTTATGATGATCTAAAATTATCGTAAATATGATAAACTAAAACGTTTACTAACTAATATTTCTGAAACGGTAAGCAGCAAAAATTTGTTTCAAACATATTTATATAGGTGATATCATGTAGTTTAAGGGTGTTATTTTTATAATCACGATATTTTTATTTTCGGTGTCAATTTTCTGTTTTACGGCGGTTTACTGCAGTACATATCAAAAAATGAAAACGGAAAAAATACAGGATACTATTCACGTAATATGGGTTAATTTCCAGCAATTACCCTTTTGGAGAGTTGAATAGTTCAGACAATATAAACGTTTTTTATGCTATTTTCGTAAAAAAAACTCGCGGGTCCAAGGCGCAGCAGATTCATTTCACGACCAAGGTCGCGCGCGTACTTTATTGAAAGAGCTTCATGAGTGACTTTTTCAACTGCCATTAAATCGAATAGATTATTATATGTTCTGCTTAAACAGTACCGTAAATTTATAAAAGTGGCGATATTTTAATTCTTACGCAGTAGATGTTTACTTATAAAATTTTATTGCTGGAGTGAGAAGTAAAGAGCTCTATTACTTACGTTTACTGTGAATTATTAAACAAATTACTTATAAGTAACTCACTCACTGGCTCTGTGGAACCTGTAGGTTCATGGCAGAGCGGACATAAGCTCTCCATACATCCCATCCCGAGCTAACGTTTTCCAATTATCCCCTGTATAATCTACTTCTCTCAAATAATGTATAATGTTATTCTCCCACCTCATTCTTAGTCTTCCAACTGGGCGTTTTCCCTCCGGTTTTCCTACAAGAAATTTCCAAGCACCTCTTTCATCTTCCATACGTGCCACATTTCCTGCCCATCGCAGCCTATGAGACTCAACTGTTTTTATTATATCTGGCTTCCTATACAGATCATGTAGCTCACTATTATGTAGTTTTCTCCATTCACCAGTCTGTTCATCTCTTTTTGATCCAAAAATTTCCCTAAAAACTTTATTCTCAAATACTCGTAATCTTCTGCCCTTTTTTAAAACAAATTATTTATTTTGTTACAAATTTTTTATTAAAGTTTAAATGTAATATTACATAATAAAAAATCTTTCATCATTAATTGAATAAACTGGTATAATTTTGTATTATGTTATAATTACTAATTTCAGTCTTAAAATAACTTTTTATTCAGTGTATTTATTGTACCCTGAAAACTTTGACGAAATAGTATTGTTTTAAGATATCACTTCCAAATAAAACCGAATGTTTTAATACTCGTACCACTTCCTACCAAACAATAATAATGCAGCATCAGCAAGTATTCCTTAAACATCTGTTTTATATCAACAATTCTCAAGTTCAGACAGTTGATTTACATCAGTATGTTTAGTGCATCTCGTCATTTTAAGTGTCACAGTCAAATTTAAAATATCTTATTGTTTTTAACTCACAAGTTTGCAGATCTACAAAGACTGAATGGTGTGTTAGAAGTTAAATATAATTTTAATTATGCATATATTAGGTTACAATAGTTATTAACAATATTATGTGTTAATATATAATTTTACAATTTCTTAAATGTTTCTGGAATGAGAGAATAATCGTAGAGGTATACATTTTGTGTTATAAAAGGAGAATAATGGGAAGTTTAGACATTAAATTAAACACTATAACAATAATTTAGCTTATAATAAAAGCTAATATTATCGTGCATTTTAATATTATCTTAGATATGTCATGAGTAGGGGATACAAGATCAGTAAGTGATACCAAGCCAATGAAATATATTTATACCTCTTAAATATTACTTGTAACAGCATGAAAATTGTTATAAATTATTATCGATAGCTTAACATTACTTACAATATTCAACATCAGACATTGGTGTGTAGGGTACAAGTACAAAATATTACAACACATTACAAAAACTACTCTCTAGAAAATATTATTAATAGGCCTACCAGCTTGAATTCGTAGGTGTTTAGTAATTTAAATTAAACTATACATTAGCCAAAATCAGCACAAAATTAACCGCCTACTGAATATATCAATAAAGATTGTTATATTTAATGACGTTTATTATGTAGCAATTTATTTCAAGCACGAGGTTCTCCTACGTACCATAAATTTACGACACGGGACTCACGGATTTCCTTCCTTCTGGAGAAAGCTACATTCAGAATTGTTACGCCTTTAAAATGTAATGGATTCCTATCGAGTTTGAACCAGCGAACCTCGGAATCGGAGGCGTGCAGAGTAACCACTTGCCCACGATGATGATGATGATGATGTAATAATTGTAATAATGATAATAAAAATAATGTAATGACGATAATAACAATAAAAATATTTGTAAGTGCGGCAAAGGATTATTACCAAGTAGCTCCGTCATTGTTTGTACGAGCGAGCGATCTCCACTCACGCGAAAGGTATTGCGGGCAGTCTACACATAGGAGATTTTAGGAAAAATAATTATTTTTGGTACTTTCCTTTCAAGACTCCACTTTAATACTAATTACAAAAAATTAACTGGTGTTCAGGTAATAATGTGGCATTTTTTGATTTTATAAAATTTTGGTGAGGAAGGTCAATTGCGTATTAATTGCATTCACGCCCTTCAGAAAAACGTAAATATTAACATGCTAATTTTCAAGCGATAGAGCATAAAATCATCTATAATGTGAATATCTTTTCAAGTTGAGGTAATAGCCATACTTCGAGAAATGTATTTTATAAAAGAGACTATTTAAAACAGTACGATAATTTGACAGCTCTATTACTCTTTAATTACACCAAGCGAAGACTTGAAATTCGGTTCAGATGTTCAGTATATCATAAAGTTTCATTGTAAAAAAATTGTAAACTTTTAAAAATGTGAGTTCAATTTTCACAATTTTTTGCCGATTTCGTATGGAATGTCCCATAACTCATAATAACCATTTTATCCTTCAGCGGGTGATCATCACGGGGTATCTAAAAATAGGCCTAATAATATATAAATTTACAATTATTTTTCTTTTTACTTATTCATCTAAACATAAAAACCCATTTAATTTATTTAGGCATAGGCTAGCAACGCACGACTCGCCGGGTATTAACTAGTATATATAATATATACTATATTTCAAGTCCCGTTGGGGTCAGGATTTTTAAACTGACCCAAACCCTCTGGCGGCACTATGGCCCTGGGGTCGACTCAGCCTCTAACGGAAATGAGTACCAGACACTTGTTCTGGGGTAAAGGCGGCCGTCACGCAGGGCTGACAACCCGGCTGACATAAAGTGCCGATTGTCTAGAAAAAAGTGGGAGCCTTAACCTCCTACTACCCCAAGGGCCTCCGGGCCTGTTGTGGGATCCCTTTACTTTTTATATATATATAATATATACTATCATATATATATAATATATATATAATATATTATATATATATATACTATATAGATATATGTTATGTATGTATGTATATGTATGTATGTACCTATGTATGTATGTATGTATGTATGTATGTATGTATGTAGTATGTATGTATGTATGAATGTATTGTATGCATGTATGTATGTATGTATGTATGTTATGTATGTATGTATGTATGTATGTATGTTGTATGTATGTATGTATGTATGTATGTATGTATGTATGTATGTATGTATGTATGTATGTATGTATGTATGTATGTATGTATGTATGTATGTATGTATGTATGTATGTATGTATGTATGTATGTATGTATGTATGTATGTATGTATGTATGTATGTATGTATGTATGTATGTATGCATGTATGTATGTATGTATGTATGTATGTATGTAGTATGTATGTATGTATGTATGTATGTATGTATGTATGTATGTATGTATGTATGTATGTATGTATGTATGTATGTATGTAGTATGTATGTGTATGTATGTATGTATGTATGTTGTATGTATGTATGTATGTATGTATGTATGTATGTATGTATGTATGTATGTGTATGTATGTATGTATGTATGTATGTATGTATGTATGTATGTATGTATGTATGTATGTATGTATGTATGTATGTATGTATGTATGTATGTATGTATGTATGTATGTATGTATGTATGTGTGTATGTATGTAGTATGTATGTATGTATGATGTATGTATGTATGTATGTATGTATGTATGTAGTATGTATGTATGTATGTATGTATGTATGTTGTGATGTATGTATGTATGTATGTATGTATGTATGTATGTATGTATGTATGATGTATGTATGTATGTATGTAGTATGTATGTATGTATGTATGTATGTATGTATGTATGTATGTATGTATGTATGTATGTATGTATGTATGTATGTATGTATGTATGTATGTATGTATGTATGTATGTATGTATGTATGTATGTATGTATGTATGTATGTAGTGTATGTATGTATGTAGTGTATGTATGTATGTATGTATGTATGTATGTATGTATGTATGTATGTATGTAGTATGTATGTATGTATGTATGTATGTATGTATGTATGTATGTATGTATGTATGTATGTATGTATGTATGTATGTATGTATGTATGTATGTATGTATGTATGTATGTATGTATGTATGTATGTATGTATGTATGTATGTATGTATGTATGTATGTATGTATGTATGTATGTATGTATGTATGTATGTATGTATGTATGTATGTATGTATGTATGTATGTATGTATGTATGTATGTATGTATGTATGTATGTATGTATGTATGTATGTATGTATGTATGCATGCATGCATGCATGCATGGCATGTATGTATGTATGTATGTATGTATGTATGTATGTATGTATGTATGTATGTATGTATGTATGTATGTAATATATACTATATATATGTTTGTATGTATGTGTGTATGTGCGTATGTGCGTATGTGCGATTGTGCGAATGTGCGTATGTGCGTATGTGCGTATGTGCGAATGTGCGAATGTGCGAATGTCCGAACGTGCGAACGTGCGAATGTGAGAATGTGCGAATGTGCGAATGTGCGAAAGTGCGAATGTGCGAATGTGCGTATGTGCGTATGTGCGTATGTGCGAATGTGCGAATGTGCGTATGTGCGTATGTGCGAATGTGCGAATGTGCGAATGTGCGTATGTGCGTATGTGCGTATGTGCGTATGTGCGTATGTGCGTATGTGCGTATGTGCGTATGTGCGTATGTGCGTATGTGCGTATGTGCGTATGTGCGTACGTGATAACGTGCGTACGTGATAACGTGATAACGTGCGTACGTGCGTACGTGATAACGTGCGTACGTGATAACGTGCGTACGTGCGAACGTGCGTACGTGCGAACGTGCGAACGTGCGAACGCGCGAACGTGCGTGAATTTGCGTATGTGTTTTTTTTTTATTTAAGTTATTATTCAACTGCATGCTCCATTACGTGGAGTAATACTACATGCATTGTGGTGTTCTTATTATACAACTATAAAATTAAACAGTGTTTACAATTAATCTTACTTAAAGCTAGATGGTTTACTATGTAATACTATTGTTCTATGTTTTACTTAACCTAAAGTGTATCAAATTTAATTGTATTTGAAAATATTGAAAATGCCTTAGTGTAATTGTCAATGAGTTCACTGTTCTTAATTGGCCAATTCTGGTTTCTTAAAACTATTGATTTGAGTTTATCCCTTTCGTTATCTAATAATTTACATTCCTGTATTATGTGTTTTATATCTTGCACTTTATCACAGCAGGGACAGTTTGGGTTTTCTATTATTTTGAACCTATTTAGATAGGATCTGATGTTCCCATGACCTGTTAACATTATAATTAATTTATATGTCAGTTTGAGTTTTAATTTTAGCCTGTCGTGTATTGTGGGAAATAAAGACTTGGTTACTTGGCCCTTAGTGGTTTTTTCCCATTCATTTTGCCACTTTTGTACACTTGTTTTGCACAGTTCACTGATCACTACACTTTTCGGAACCTTCTTGTAGCTCTCCTCTAGGTCTCTGCTCGCTGCGGCTTCTTTAGCTAATTGGTCCGCCAACACATTCCCTTGGATCCCGATGTGTGTATGTGTGTATGTGTGTGTGTGTGCGTGTGTGCGCGTGCGTGCGCGCGTGCGCTTGTTTGCGTGCGTGTCCGTGTGCGCGTGTTTGCGTGCGTGTGCGCGTGTTTGCGTGCGTGTGCGCGTGTTTTCGTTCGTGTGCTTGTGCGTGTTTTTGTGCGTGGGCGTGTTTGCGTGCGTGTGTTTGTGCGTGGGTATGTGTGTTTTTGTGCGTGTATGTGTGTTTGTGCGCGTGTATGTGTGTTTTGCGCGTGTATGTGTGTTTTTGTGCGTGTGTTTGTGCGTGTATTTGTGTGTTTGTGCGTGTATGTGTGTGTGTGCGTGTATGTGTGTTTTTGTGCGTCTTTGTGTGTGTAAGTGTGCGTGTTTGTGTGTGTGTGCGTGTTTGTGTGTGTGCGTGTGCGTGTTTGCGTGTGTGTGTGTGCGTGTTTGTTTGTGTGTGAGTGTTTGTGTGTGTGTGTTTGTCGGTGTGTGTGGGTGGTTTGTGTGTGCGTGCGTGTTTGTGTGTGTGTATGTTTGTGTGTGCGTGCGTGTTTGTGTGTGTGTTTGTGCGTGTGTGTGTGCGTATGTTTGTGCGTGTGTGTGTTTGTGTGTGTGTTTATGTGTGTGTTTGTGTGTGTTTGTGTGTGTGTTTGTGTGTGTGTGTTTGTGTGTTTGTGTGTTTGTGTGTTTGTGTGTTTGTGTGTGTGTGTTTGTGTGTGTGTGTTTGTGTGTGTGTTTGTGCGTGTGTGTTTGTGCGTGTGTGTTTGTGCGGTTGTGTGTTTGTGCGTGTGTGCGTGTGTGTACGTTTATGCGTGCGTGTGTGTGTGTGTTTGTGCGTGCGTGTGTTTGTGCGTGTGTGTGTTTGTGCGTGTGTTTGTGTGTGTGTGCGTGTGTTTGTGTGTGCGTGCGTGCGTGTGTGTGCGTGCGTGTATATGTATGTATGTATTTTTTATATTTATTAATACAGCATGCTCTATTACATGGTAACATTACATGCATTCTATCAAACTATTACAATTTTACATTTACAATATTATGTAGAGTTACAATATTATATACTCTTACAATTTTTCGAAGTTTATCGAGTTTATATAGTTTATAAATTATTTTAAATAAACCTTCACTAAAATATTATTTGTTTTTGGCCACTGTCAGACTTTTAAACTAATATTAGGTTTTAAAATGTTTCTTTCAGTTTTTAATATGGGACACTCATATATTAAATGGTTCACATTTTGTATATTTTTCCCACACACATTTCACTTTGCACTATTTTGAATCGATGGAAATACAGTCTTGTCTACACATGTACGGAAAGAAAGGTCGTGATTTGTCCGTTGAGAGGGATATTTTGCTTCAATCGATCTTCTACAGATGGGAAGAATATTTTGGTGACATTTCCTTTTGTAGATCTCTCCCATTGGTTTTGCCACCTCTGTAATCCTCTCTCCTCTGCACCCCTGATTACTTCGGCTTTAGGCATCTTGTTGTACATTTCCTCGTCCCCATCTTCCTGCGTAGCTTCCTTTGCTAGTTTTTCCATACAATCCTGCGTGTGCCTTAACCCATTTTATATGGATTACCCATCCATTGTCCTGAAGTTGTTTCATTTTTACCTTTATGTTCTCTGCTAATATGCTGCGGATTTGTCCATTTTTTTAGCGCATGGACTGCTATTTGTCTGTCAGTGTTAACTACTCCTAGTTTTTGTTTTATTTTTAGTTCAGAGATTTCATCTATTTCTTTGAGAGCCTGAAGAATCGTACTTTGCTCCGCTTAGTTGTTGGAGCAGTGCGTACAGAGTTTGTATTTCAATTTTTTAATTGGAATATATGTATGTATGTATGTATGTATGTATGTATGTATGTATGTATGTATGTATGTATGTATGTATGTATGTATGTATGTATGTATGTATGTATGTATTGTATGTATGTATGTATGTATGTATGTATGTATGTATGTATGTATGTATGTATGTATGTATGTATGTATGTATGTATGTATGTATGTATGTATGTATAGTATGTATGATGTATGTATGATGTATGTATGTATGTATGTATGTATGTATGTATGTATGTATGTATGTATGTATGTATGTATGTATGTATGTATGTATGTATGTATGTATGTATGTATGTTGTAGTAGTATGTATGTATGTATGTATGTATGTATGTATGTATGTATGTATGTATGTGTATGTATGTATGTATGTATGTATGTATGTATGTATGTATGTATGTATGTATGTATGTATGTATGTATGTAGTATGTATGTATGTATGTATGTATGTATGTATGTATGTATGTATGTATGTATGTTATGTATGTATGTATGTATGTTGTATGTATGTATGTATGTATGTATGTATGTATGTATGTATGTATGTATGTATGTATGTATGTATGTATGTATGTATGTATGTATGTATGTATGTATGTATGTATGTATGTTATGTATGTATGTATGATGTATGTATGTATGTATGTATGTATGTATGTATGTATGTATGTATGTATGTATGTATGTATGTATGTATGTATGGTATGTATGTATGTATGTGATGTATGTATGTATGTAGAGTATGTATGTATGTATGTATGTATGTATGTATGTCTGTATGTATGTATGTATGTATGTATGTATGTATGTATGTATGTATGTATGTATGTATGTATGGTATGTATGTATGTATGTATGTATGTATGTATGTATGTATGTATGTATGTATGTATGTATGTATGTATGTATGTAGGTGTATGTATGTATGTATGTATGTATGTATGTATGTATGTATGTATGTATGTATGTATGTATGTATGTATGTATGTATGTATGTATGTATGTATGTATGTATGTAGGTATGTATGTATGTATGTATGTATGTATGTATGTATGTATGATGTATGTATGTATGTATGTATGTATGTATGTATGTATGTATGTATGTATGTATGTATGTATTGTATGTATGTATGTATGTATGTATGTATGTATGTATGTATGTATGTATGTATGTATGTATGGTATGTATGTATGTATTGTATGTATGTATGTATGTATGTGTATGTATGTATGTATGTATGTATGTATGTATGTATGTATGTATGAATGTATGTATGTTATGTATGTATGTATGATGTATGTATGTATGTATGTATGTATGTATGTATGTATGTATGTATGTATGTATGTATGTATGTATGTGTGTGTGTGTGTGCGTGTGTGCATGGATGCCGTGCGGGCGTGCGCGAGTGTTTTTTTGCGTTTTTTGCTGTTTTTGCGTTTGTTTTTCCGTTGGTTTGCGTTTGATTTTGCGTTTACTTTTGCGTTTGATTTTGCGTTTATTTTTGCGTTTGTTTTGCGTTTGTTTTTTTTGTTTGTTTTGCGTCTGTTTTTGCGTTTTTGCGTTTGTTTTTGCGTTTTGGCGTTTTGCGTTTTGACTTTTTGTTGTGTGTTTGTTTTTGTTTTTTGTGTTTGCTTTGGGTGTTGTCTGGTCTTTTGTGTTTGTTTTGTGTTTTAGTGTTTGGTTTGGTGTGGTTGGTTTTTGTGTTGTTTGTTGTAGTGTTTGTTATGTGTTTTGTGTGTTTTGGTGTTTTTTGTGTTTCTTATAGTACTGGTTTTTGTTTTTTGTGTGTTTTTGTGTTTTGTGATGTTGTGTCGTTCTTTTAGGAGTGTTTTGTTGGTTTTTGTGGTTGTGTTTATGTGTTATTGTGTGTGTTGTGTTGTTGTTTTTGGTGTATTTTTTGTTTTTTGTGTGTTTTGTGTTTTTTCTGTGCGTTTTTTGTGTGTGTTTTTTGTGTTTTTTATGTTTGCTGTGTGTGTTTTGTGATTTTTGTGTGCGTTTTTGTTCTTTTTGTATGCGTTTTTGTGTTTTTTGTGTGTGTTTTTTGTGTTTTGTGTGTGTTTTTTGTGTGTTTCTTGTGTGTTTCTTGTGTGTGTTTTTGTGTTTTTTGTGTGCATTTGTTGTGTGTTTTTATGTGTGCTTTTTGTGTTTTATGTGTGGGTTTTGTGTGTTTTGTGGTGTTTTTGTGTGTGTTTTTTGTGTACTTTGTTTGTTTTTTGTGTGCGTTTTTGTGTTTTTGCGTGTTTTTGTGTGCGTTTGTGCGCGTTTGTGTGTGCGTGCGTTGACTCCATACGTCTGTAACTTGGTATGGTACTGCGTATTATATGGATAATAAGGAAATATATGACTATGTTTTTAAATTACACCCGTCATTGCATGTGTTATGCTAATCTAATTGCAGAGTCCATTATTCTATCGTATATCTAATTCTGAGTATAATATTAAAATACTAAAACTGTACAACTAGAAAATTCTAACTAAATAATTAGAATGGCTGCACTGACATGAAAAATGTAACATTTTGTAGCCCTCGCCGGTTTTAATGTTGATTTTTTCATTGAACGACTGCAATAATGCTAATTTAGTGTTTATTTAAATAGGTCACAAAGTTGATAAAATAATATTGTTTCAGTTCCAAGTTTCATCTATTTGAACTTCATTTGTTTTTATTTAATTTAAAGTATTTTCTCTCTTTATTTCATTTCACACATTCGCTACTTGTTTCTTTATTAAACAGTATTAAAAATGTAATTATATCTGTCGTGTATTTAAGTTAATGCAGACAAATTTTTCTGTGGTTTGAGTTTAAAATAATACTACTTATTGTGGCCATATGCATTCGAATACAGCATTAGACACGAAATATGAGCCTTTAATTGTAGACTAGTGGTTGCCACATTCGCCTTGGGTTACGAAATTAATTGGGTTTAAAACAGGGTTGGAGTCGATGGATTTTTCCTGGGTATGCCTTTCTTCGGAAGGGAAATTAAGCCTTTGCAGAGTTGGAGAATGGAAGAACATGAAACCTGTAAAAAACGGTTATGGGCAACATCTGTTGGCTCTTTGACTTTCCCAGCTTTGAATTTCTACACTAAATATAGATATTACATGTTTCCTCACATGAAATTTGATCTGCCATGTAGACCAAGTCCATCTTTGTGCTAGTCTCATGGAGGGATATATTTAGTCACACGATCCCATCAGCACCTTGTCCTTCATATCCCTCTTCATCACAGTGTGTCTACCCACTCAAGTGTATAGTTTCACTTGCCAGAACGTGGAATTCTCTTCCGCTGTATGTCAGATATTGTCAAACTATAACATTTCATAAAAAAATAATAAAGAATCAACTTATACACCACACTGATAGTATTCCTTTAGCAATTTTTAGTAATTTAATTTAATTCATAAAAATATAATTAAAATTGGCAATTATTTTAAGTTAGCGTTTTAAATATTGATAACCGACAAGTTGGTTTATTATATCTCATTGTATTTCTTTGTATTTTTTTCTCGTGTACATTAGTAACGGACTGTCTACCCAATAATTTAACTTATCTTGCTTGTGTGCATTACCGTATTTCACACCCTATAAATCGCACCTTAATTTTTTAAGCAATTGAAAAAGTAATATTTTTACCATTTTTATTATTAGATTGCAAAGCCAGACCAAGAAAAATCTTAATATATAAAACCGTTCTGATCTTTAAAATCCCTGGAAATCGTCATCTGAACTTTTTTCTTCTTCCACTTCGTCGCCATCATCGTTGTTTTCTTTATACATAAAATGGTCTTCACTGGCATCGAGAGCGTTTCTTACGCCGCACTTCTTGAAAGATTTAACAATAATGTCTTCTCTCACTCTAGACCACGACTGTTTTATCCACCGATACACTTGTTTCATTCTGTGTCGTTTTGAAGCTCCCTGCGGCTTGAATTCATGTTGGGTTTCATCCACCATACATTTGTTCAGGTTCACTGGCATTGTAGACTACAATAACTCATCATGTGCTAGACAGTGTTCTGGGTTTGTGATGGCTGGGCGGGAGGGAGATATTGTTAGCAAAGTTGTGAATCCCCGCAACTCAAGTTTGTTGCATCGGTGCACTGCTGTTGCCAGTTGAATCCAATGTTTCCAGTTAGAGATACTTCCAGCGGCATCGAATATATGGTCATTTTTAAGACTGGCGGGAATTTTAAATCTAACACTGGACATTTTTATATTAATTTCGAGTATAAGACGCACCTAAATTTTGGAAGCAATTTTTTCGAAGAAAAGGGTGCGTAAAATACGGTAATAGTTTTATTTTTATTTATTAATTCTCATTAACATTATTATATTATCTAACTGTTATATATTCGTGTGTATAAATTACATTAATGGTCAAATTTTAATGTAAGAATCATTAGAGTTGATTGTGATTGCTATATTTTAAAGTAATATATGATTGTTCTGATGAATGGAAGAGAAGACCACATAATCTTATCTCCACTAGCCTAAATAAATAAAATAATGTACACGCAGGTTCATTTGACATATATTAAATGTTTTCACATACTTCCCTTGTCCTATTTTCTGTTGTACTCGTGTGTATTAGAACTAAGCATAAATGAGGAACTAAATGCGCAATTAGTCAGGTATTATTAATTCATCCAAAGATTATAAATGGAACTATTACCATTCAGGAGATCGATCATAACCATGTCTGAGAATGTAGTGGTAGTAGTAGTAGGACTTTATTAGACAAAAAGTAAGATATTTACAAATATGGATCGCACGGGCAGTAAGCCGTACGTGCTGTTGACAGTCCGTTACAATAAGTTGATGATTGGTAATAATATACTTAAAACAAAAAAAGAACAATTACATAAAGAAAACACAGTAATATTACAACCACATAATGATACAATAGCATTATACATTAATTATGTATAATTATTAAGAATTAATGGTATTGCATTTTGATAACATATATTTATTCATGTTCTTATTTTCCCGCATTTTGTCCAGAAATTTACCCAAGATTATCCAATTTTCTGGATTTACCATTAACTTGTAGCATGCCAATCTTTCCCGATTTGAATTTAGAAATCTTTACGGTAATAACTGACGTCTCCAATATTCTAAAACATCACATTTTCCTAATATATGTATCTCGTCTTCAACGTTCCCGCACATTGGATATATTCGCATATCGTGATCGTCGCTAATTTTTAGAAATTTGCATGCCCCTAGCCTAAACCAAGCAAGCATAGATTGTGTATATAAGATTATTTTCCCCAAACGTATTTTAGAATAGAATAGATTTATTTAGCCTGGTGGAGTTAAGGCCATGTGGCATTCTCTTCCACTCACCAGAACAAACATATGTTACATATGAATACAAAAAAAAAATACAATAATAGTCATATTAAACAGGACAAACATATGTTACATATAAATACAAAAAAATTACAATAATAGTCATATTAAACAGGACAAACATATGTTACATATGAATACAAAAAAATTACAATAATAGACATTGAACAATTAATTATCTGTCATATTGAATAATAATGAAAATAATGTCTAATAATACAATGAAACTAAATACAATTAAAATTAAATTAATGATACAATGAATAAAAAAAGGAATAACAGCTCGAATCTACTATACGTAAAAAGAAAAGAAAAAATACAAAGAAAGTAATAAACTACAATGAATTAATGTACGCTTTTTATACAAGGCATTAGGTAAATATATTAACAAATCCTAAGTCTATTTTTATTAAATAATGCAAAAACTCATTATTAATTCTTAAAAAGTAATATTAGTGAGTTGTTTCTGTTAGTAATTTTATTTTCAATTTGTTTCTGAAAGATGGTAAAGTTTGGCAGTTTCTGACATAGGGTGGAAGTGAATTCCATGTTCTAGCAAGAGAAACTGTAAAAGATTTCGAATAATAGGTAGTATGATGAGGAGGGATATATAAGGACACTGTGCTCAAGGGATCGGGTATCTAAGTTATGTGTATCAGAGAGTTTAGTGAAGCGGTGTGATAAATAATAAGGTAATGATGTGTGTAATATGTTATAGAGAAGGCATAGGGAATGGATGGTTCTACGATCTTGAAGACGAAGCCATGACAATTGTTCCAGGGATGGTGTAACGTGATCAAATCTACGTATACCACAAATAAAACGTATGCAAGAATTGTGAACACGTTGAAGTCTTTGGGTAAGAACAGTATTTAGGTCAGTAAAAAGAGTATCACAATAATCAAAATGGGGCATTGCAAGTGTTTCTACTAACATTTTTCTTAGAGAAAACGGTAAACAATTTCTTATACGATTTAATGAGTGTATTATTGAGAAGATAGTTTTGCAAATGTTATTTATTTGTTTATTCCAAATTAAATGTTTATCCATAAACACTCCTAGATGTTTTACTGTCTCACTATAAGGGATCTGAACCCCATTAAGTGACACATGTAATACTGCATTTGTGTTAATTGAGGATTATAGTCTCTGATGGCCCATAATGATTGCTTGTGTCTTTCTAGGATTTAATTGAAGTCCATATTTCTCTGTCCACGCCGTTAGCGAGTCAAGGTCCTCATTAATTTTGGTTACCGCGTCATTTAAAGAATATTTGTCTGAGTGAAGGTAGATCTGCATGTCGTCCGCAAATAAATGATGTTTGCAATGTTTTAGGGAGTCAGATATGTCGTTTATATAGATTGAAAAAAGCAATGGGCCGAGCACCGAGCCCTGTGGAACTCCAGCTTTACGGTAGGTCCAAGAAGAGCGTAATGTAGAATTTCCTACAACATATTGCTGGCGCTCACGAAGGTAGGAGTTGAACCATTGCGTGACACTGTCAGAAAGTGAGAGGTTTTTTAGTTTAAGCAACAATAAGTCCAAGTCTACCGTGTCAAATGCCTTACTAAAGTCAAGTAGTGTAAGAATAGTAAGTTTTCGATTTTCAGATGCTTCACGTATGCCTTCACATATATTTAGTAGAGCAGTATTTGTATTGTGTCCTGTCCTAAAGCCTGATTGGTATTGATCTAAAAGGTCGTGTTCAGTTAGGTAGTCAGTCAGTTGTTTATGGACTAATCGTTCCAAAGCTTTTGAAAGGGTAGGTAAAATACTAATGGGTCGAAAATCGTTAGGAGTTAAGGGAGTTTTTACTTTCGGGAGTGGGCGTACAATTGCTTGCTTCCATAATGTGGGATATATAGAGGTCTGTAGTGAGGAGTTGAAAACATGAGTTATGGTAGGTAGTATAACGTCGATTATTTTGTTAAGTAGAGTGATATTTATACGGTCAGTACCTTCTGCTTTTGTTTTTATTCGTTTGAGAGCTTTCTTTATGTCATTTTCTGTAAGATATGAAAAATGTAAATGTTCTCTGTCTGGTGGATTTGTCAATAGTAGTTCACTTATTGTGTGTGTTTTGTCTTTAGGAGTAAAGAATGCGCTTGTAAAGTGGTTATTAAGTGTGTTCAGAGAAACAGGTAGTTTTTCTACCTGTGTGTCTTTCCTTCCTACACCCATTTTATTCAGATTTTTCCAAATATCTGGGTTATTGTTATTAGGTTCAGTAAGGCTGTATAGATGTCTAAGTTTGGCGTTTCTGATAGTTTGAGTAGTCTTGTTACGTAACCGTTTGGTCTCTTTGTAAACACAGTGAGCGTTTTACGGTACATTCGGCGAAAATATCTTGTTGGTTTATATATAAGTACCTCCTCCTTATTTTTCTCCACACGTTCTTGCGATTTTCAGTCCCTTTTCCCCACATCCAACCCATCGCAATCTTTTGGAGTTCTCTTCTGACCTCGTATAATTTGTTGGTCGTAACAAATTGCTCTAAGCATCGTTTGTTCGCCTTGGATTACCCGCAACCAGTATTTGAGTATACGAATTTTGCAGTTTATGTCGTCCTGGAATGACCCAAATTCATATAAAATTCCACAGTTAGAAACGGCCTTACTAAGTCCTGTAATATATTTTAGAAAATGCGTATATACCTTATTTAGTATTTCTGTTCTTTTGAAACCCCAAATCTCACTACCATAGTGCATTACTGGCCTGACCATCGCTCCATACCTGAGATTGTATATAGGTATACATACTATCGTATACTAGTCGCATCCGAAGTTGTTTAAAAATAATTATTTTCTTTCCTACTTTCAGTTTTTATGTAATTTTAAATATTATTCTACACGTATTTTTTGTTTTATTTTTGACTGAGCCCGACAAAGAGCTTTTGTTCATTCGGGTGTCGCTTAAAAATATATGTATGCCTAGGCATGTTCATTGTGTGTTTTAATTTTTTTTTAAGTCCAGATTACAAATTGTCTAAAGGGAGAGGAGACCTTGTGCACTGTTGCGCGCGAGAAAAATGTAAAAAAATAAGGAGAGTGCTTGCTATTTGATGCAAATGAAACAAAATATTCATATTATTCTCTCTCCCAGCAATTCCAGTAATATTTGAGTTTGACTGGATTATCATATAATACAAGAGTTTTATTCTTGGCCTCTGAGAGAAGAATTGTTTGAACACATATTGACTCGATACTCTACATATCAATAAGAAACCTTGCAACACTCTATTTACCCTCACCTCCTCCCCGTCAAAACATGGTAGATTTACGCTTCTCTAAGTCAGGTTATGTTTGCATCAGTCACCAATGTCCATCTATGGTATTAAGATTACTTTCAGTGATGTCACTAAGAACCAGAATGCAAAATAATGTTTGGCGTATATGTTACAGCTATAGTTATAATCAAGACGCAGTAGCATAATTAGCAGGTACATTTGCATCCAGATTGGTTGCTCGGGTTCGATTCCTAGCTGGATAGGAGTTTTAAAATATATATTCCTTGTATTTGGGTGTGTTGGTTCCTTGCCATTGCTGATTTCGATAATGATACAGATATATTAATAACCCCAGTTTCAGTAAGCCGTCATTACGTGTCCTACATGCGTGATCCAATGTTCCTGTTACTGCCTATAGACTATCCTCCTAGGGAATTGGTTCAGAAGTATTATGGGATGTGTAATTCCTAGAAAAGGAATGAGAGTAAAAAGAATGAAAAGGAACAGTTGCAAACAAGTTTATCTATTCTCAATGTGGTTATTTGTCTATCCTTTATGTTCACCTGTTCAATAAGAATTATGTTTGACAGACATATGTTTAATAGTTAATGATATTTTATTTCCAAAATCTCGTATCGTTTCGCTGTATTGGGGCTTGTGTGATACAACATGTAGTCATTGAGATGTCTTAGTGAAACATTAATGGTCTTAAAATGTATTTGTGTTGCAGGTTATGGGAACATCGCCCCTCGTACTGCGCTAGGAAAAGCCGTAACGATGGGCTACGCAGTATTTGGAATTCCCCTAATGCTCATATACTTGTCGAGCGTAGGCAGTCTCCTCTCAAGATGCGTCAGAGGAGTGTTTTCCAAAGCTGTATGCTGTTGTTTCTGCTCAAATTGCGGCTATTGCTGCTACGATGAAAAGAGAATGCAAGAAAAAGAACGTAAAATGAAAAAAAAGCGTCAACAAATGGAATTGCAACAGCAGCAACAACAACTTCAACTACAAGAACCATTTTACGTCCGCTCATCGTCATCGGTAACAGCTTTCACTACGTCAGCTAGCAGCACACATAACAATCTTCATTCTCCGGTGAGAGATGGTGAGGTCACAAAGCTTCAGCAATCGTCTTCAATTTTAGGAGAGACAGATTATGGCACGGATAACCTCGACAATGACAAAAAAAGCCTTCAGTATAACAGTACGGGAAGTATTTTAGCACCCGTTGTCCTATGTCTGTGCATAATGGTGTGTTATATTTGTGGTGGTGCTATAGTACTAACGAGGCTTGAAGCCTGGACATTCCTAGACGGTTCATATTTCTGTTTTATGAGTTTGAGCACTATAGGTTTCGGGGATTTGGTACCAGGAGGAATGACATCTCATTCTGCAAACAGGAACTCTAGTGGTAAATCAATTGGAGGTGTTGGTGGTGGCAATGGGACTGTTTGGTTTTGCTCTTTATACATTCTTAGTGGAATGGCATTAACAGCCATGTGCTTCAATATCTTACACGATGAAATTGTACACAGGCTAAAACATCACGTAAGGCATTCTTTTCACCCTGAAAAGGAATCATCTTCAAAAGGCAGCAACAATTTTCTTGAAGACGCTAATGGTGGAGACCCTTACTCGGCATCATCTTGACACCTACAGCATTCCCACCAGCATCAGACACCTCAGCAACAGGTCCAACAAAGAAATTATCATAGAAACATGACGCAAGAGACTCTGGTTTCCAGTGGTACGCCAACTTCCATGTTTTCTGGAGTTATGGAACAAACTGAAAACACTGCCACAATCAGAAGAGGTGACTTGCTTCCTTCCAGCATACCCCTCGAAGTTACTGGGGCCTATTCCTGTGGCCCCGCCAGTGCCTCCGGTACCAGTACCCGTGCCAGTTCCAATTCCAGTGCCCGTACCGGTACCAGTAGAGCCTCCGCCTAAAGAAGAACCGCCTCAAACTGATATATCTGGAGTTTAATACTGTCAAAGAAGAAGATGAGGAAGAAGCTGAAGAAAATACAGAAATGTAAATTACACTTGTTATAGTGGTAGAGTTCTTCATGCTAAGTCTGTCGGATTTAACTCTATAAAGAGGAGGAAAATCAGGGAAATTTGAGCATATGATCACTTTTACAACGTCAATAATTTTTCAAAATAGTACACAAAATTCTAGTCTTCAGAAACGTTCTAAGTAAATAAAAACAAAATCTAAATATACTGGAGCAAATAATTGGTTGAAAATAGTGTATCTGTAATCCTAT
The DNA here is from genome assembly GCA_030220185.1 of Diploptera punctata. Classification (NCBI taxonomy): domain Eukaryota; kingdom Metazoa; phylum Arthropoda; class Insecta; order Blattodea; family Blaberidae; genus Diploptera; species Diploptera punctata. The sequence continues at coordinate 78,077 of JASPKZ010001597.1, forward strand.
AATTAAGTAACATAATATCTTGAAGAAAAAAACAGCAGCAAAATGTTTGTGGCTCTATCAGAAAACAATAAAGCGGACCATCATCTTAAATTGATGAGTATTTTAATAATGTTCATAATTTGGCATAAATCCCTAGTTCCACTTTTAAAAAAATTGTTCTGTCCTGAATATGAACAGGACGTCTGGAGGAAAATTCTGAAATAATTTACATAATGTAGATTATATTTCAGGAATTAAGATCAAATTATTCTATATATTTTGGATATAGGCAGATGTTTTAATGTTAAAATACGTTCATTAACTTATTTTAAGTTGGCAAATTCATGTTTATTACAACCATCTATATATCTGTAAAAATATTTCTAAAAGGCCTTCTTCAATAAAAAAAATATACAAATATTGTCAAAATGTCTTTAAAAACGATCCAGTAGGATTTTTAAAATTTCAAATCGAACATTATGAACGATGGAACCAATTTACAATAAATAATTATATTTAACGTAATTGATAATTTTAAAAACTATATTATAATTTTTCTCTGCTTATTTATTGAAAGAGTGCAAATATTTTTACAATCAATATATGTGTTTGTTAAGTTGATTTTATTCTTGATATTCTAAGATTTTTCTTTATATGACCGGGTTCTACTTTCCAAAATAAGTTTTGTTTTGTGATATATTTATTGTTTTATATGAAACGAAATAATATTCAGCTTTTGGAAAAGGAAACAGTTCCTGACATTGATAATTTAAATTTACTAAAAATGCACTAGTCAATTCTAAATAACTGTTATTCTTTACTTTTAATTACATAACTCAAATTTTATTCAAGGAACTAAATATAATTTCACTCTACAGAGAAGATGCTGAAGGTTATATCAAATATCTTATTCAGAAAACACACAAATGTTTTTAACGTATTTTTGCTATTCACGCACACATACACACACACACATATATATATATATATATATATATATATACACTCAGAGTTCCGGGTTCGAATCCAGTCCAGGCATTTATTTTTCTTATCATACCATATATATATATATATATATATATATATATTGTATTATGAAGAAATATCTCTAATGTTTATAGCAAACAACGGTTTCTATAACCATTGATCATGATTTTAAAATCTTCTGAGTTATGGTCTTATTTTATAAGAAAGAAATGAGGAAAATGTGTAAGTAAAAGTTGATATTGTTGTTCTATCAGTCAGGTAAGTTACAGAAAATAAACCATAGTACTGCAAAGATACAACAAAACATGCACAAATTGAGCACTACACCGTATGCAATAACTCGACTGCAGTACGCAATGTTGATTGCCACTCTGTTTAGTTATTGCTTGATACAAATACAAACAAGTATGATGCATAATAGAGAAATGGCATTTAGCTTCTGAAATCTTGAATTTGTTTTGTCTTCTTACTTGTCAAAGTGCTAGTAATATAATATATGTCGCTCTTCAAAAGGCCATATAGAAGATATAGAATTTAGGTATCTTGGTTATGGCAAATGTTTTCTTGTTTTATCAAATACTATCTCAACTTTTTTTTTTGAGAATTCTGCATTTATGTTTGATGATTAAATGAAATACGTTTTATTAGAGTAACAAAATTATAAAAATAGTTTTTTAAATTAAAAACAGTAACAAAAAATTGAATTTCAATTAAATGATAATTTTTGGGAATTTTATAAAAGAGATTTTCTTCGAACAATAATACATTTTAATTAATAGTTTTTTTTCTAATATGAAATAAATTAATAAATTTATTATTAAATAGTCAAATTTGAAATTCCCGTGTTTTGAAGTAAGTGAATACTAACTCGCATTTTACAAAAATAAAAATTGATTTAGATAACTAAAACATTGCACAATTTCTCTAGTGGATCTGACCACATATCACCTTAATTTTGATAAAATACAATTTAAATTACACATATAATCACGTACATATTACATTGTTATTATTCATTTTGTTAAATGTTGCTTCTCTTTTGTTCTAAACATATTTATATTTTATTGTTAATTTTGCCCAATATATCTATGGATACCATTATAGTCTTGGGATAAAGTCAAATATGGACAATACATTGTCAAGATTTTTCTTCAATATACATCCGTTATTCATTTATTGATTCATTTATTTAGTAAATGTATTTATATAAGCTGAATATATATTCCTAAGCAGGTGTTTGAATATAAGCTATATTGGAGAGCCGAGATATCTTGGAAGGGAGATTCTTGCTGATGATGGAAAAAGAATAAGTGCCGGATTGGATAGACGGAGAAGAATGAAAGAAAGAATAGAATTAAAGTAATTTTTAACATAAGAAATCGTAATTCCATTACAAAGTACTTTAATAATAACACTGAGCAACAAAACAGAAACTTTTTCTGTCTCAGAAAGAAAAATATGTGATTTTTTCTCTCCTGAATGCAAATATGAATCGGTTTTTCTCCATCACACAAGGTTTCCGAGAGACAGGCATTTATATTTTCAAACACTTTAATATTTTCTACATTCGTAACTACACAATATTCGAACATTCGGTCTCACATAGAAAGTAAGAAATTACGATTTTCTGCTACATTTCGCCTGTGGAACATCCCTCTTGATGGTCCAACAATAATCGGCCAGCATATTAGGATTCCATTTGCCTTTGATATCTCTTTTACATAGCTGAAACAATTTGAGTTAGCTCATTTGGTTTTATTTGACAATGGACAAATGGACTAAAGGACGTTATTAAAAGATAATTATTTAAATCCATTAATTGAAATTGAAATAAAAAAACTGAGGGTGATGGAGAAATTCCGAATACATATTTGAAAACACGTACCAAACTGTATTAAGTACAACTGTTGGTACTCATGAGACAAAAATCATGTTGACCAGAGTAATATTTCTTTATTCTTTTCTCGTTTAATCAAATTTGAGTAAACGATGATTGTATGTTGAACATAAAATATATTCCTTATCTAAAATGTAGGTAATTTATTTATTTGGCCTACGTTATAAATATTTATTTCGTTGGTCTTTTTTATTCTACTGATCACACAACCCTCGTTAGTCTAAAATTTGGAACATACCACTGAGGTTTTTCTCAAAGGACAACACGGTTCAGTTTTTCTAAACTCAAGGTTCAAATAAGAAAGAAAGTTAGTAGTAAACGAAATAAATTCATTCTCATCAGTTTCATGTTTTGAATTCCTTCTCTTTACTTCTGGTTTTTTATAAATCCATATTCTACTTTTTATTCTAAATTAGTAAACTCTTTTACCTTGCTTACTTCTTTACGTTATGCGTTCTGTACTTTTCTATTAGTTTGTTATAATTTCCCCTCTCTAAAACCTTTATTTTTCTTTTCATCTTTCTTTGAGTTCTTTTCTCTAACACATTTCCATTATTTTTTTAATTCTTAATTTGTTATTTTACACGTTTTATGTTTATAACACGAACATTAATCGTTTCTTTTTCTTTTTAAAAATAATGGAGTTACCCAGCCTTCTAAGCATATGTACATTAAGTCTGACATTCGTACCTACTCTCTAATAAGAAATGTCCGTTTTTAGGCACCAAGAAATATTTGAGGATGTACACCAAACTGTATTTATCTTATATTTCTACTCTCTGTCTTACTTAATCAAATTAATTTTGAGCGTGTAAGCTAAGTAAAATCTACTAGTTATATGTTAATCGAAAAAGGCAGGAATAGTACAGAAAGGTATCGCTAATATAGCGAGCGGGAAAACATACGACCAGACACAGAGCGTACAGTCAACAAAACATGAAATTTGGAGCACGATAAGCGAAATTGGTTTAACACTTTATTTCGCATAATTTAATCACATTGTATATTCTATAATCTACCTATTCTGATTATGCAGTAGGTCCTACTTCTCGCTTCACTTGTGGCATGATTGATGAACCAAACGCCACCTTGTACACGACTGAATTGGAACCATTGTTAAAAACAAACTGAAGTACTTGTGACGTATTCCTATTCGGAACTTTGTAGCCGAATATTGGGAATGAGTTTGTTTAGGTGTGTAGGTAAGTTTTGCCTCTAATTTACATTAAAGGGCGACAAAATTGTGAGATAATGAAAACAACGAGATAAAAAAGAAAAGTTGGATTGAGTGTGTAACGTAATACAGAACACTTTCACTTGTCTGTATAAATACGGTCTTCTGGTCGGATTAAATCTTCTCTTTAAATACTGGATACGCTTCTAAGCGATATTCGCTCCGAGGGTAAGAGTCAATGACCTGGAAAAGTCAATAGAGATTTTCCTCAGAAGTGGTCTTGGAAAGCTGGTCAAGAGAAATAGCTTCTTTCTTGGACAATCAAATCTGGCAATACTGGCGAGAAATTCCCCCTATTCATTCTCTCTATATAGAGTAAAATCTCTTTTAAATATTTTAGCTATCTACATAGAGGCTAAATTGTAAACTATGCATTGTTTCTTAATCTCTTAAATTTCTGAGTAGACATAAAAAGTAAAAATAGATTTATTATTATTATTGTTATTTATTATTATTATTATTATTATTATTATTATTATTATTATTATTATTATTATTATTATTATTATTATTATTATTATTATTATTACGTCCTGAATTCTGGATATTACAAATTTTGCGTGCGAACATATCTGAACTTTTCGCTCACAGCAGCAAATAAATCAAAAAGAGCAAAAAATATAAACAAATGAATTACAGATAATTCGAAAATCGATACTATTTTGAAGCTAATTAAATAACGACTTTTGAGATGGTGTGGACAATGGGGGAAGGAGGAATTCTGAAAATGATTTCTAAATGGAACGCCAATGGCAAAAGGAAAATATGAAAAACTACTAGATGGAGTCAGGACGAGTATGATGAGAAAGATTTTGATAGATGTTCAAGCTACAAATTCGTGGAGCAGTAAAATTACCTTAGATCGAAAGTAACTGTTGTACTATTGAAAGATCATTACATAAAAAATATATCATTAGACTTTTGTCTTCCTATTTTTTATATTATATACCGAATGATATTAGACACCCAAAGCGATGAAATAAGAACAGATGCATATAATGATGACAATGATACTAATAAGTTACTGTATTTTACTTGAAATATTTTTTTTTGTGTTATGTTTAATTTTTTTTTACTCTTTGTGGAGTTTAAATTTTGTATGTTAGTTTTCTAGCTCTTTGTCTCCTCTCCATCTCACACACACACACACACACACACACCACACACACACTAATAAACTCTGTTAGTTCCAAGGGCGTTTTAATGGAGACTATTATTCTATGACACCGAGGTCGACATAATGAATAAGAGTAATATTTAAAACAATCATCTCTTTTCTTGGAAGGAATTTCACCCTCCATCGTCAAAATTACTTAATTGACTTAATTCATGTTATTCTTGGGTGCAACATAGGTCATCAATAAAGCATGGACTCCATTGCTTGTTCATTGCTGAAACACCAGAAAAACTAACGTGGTCATGGAGAGACAGAGGTAAAGATGTCTTATTTATATCCGGCGTTGTGCTCGACTATTGCCAATAATCAAGCCGTTTGCTCCACCCTCTGTTAACGTTACTGTGGCTGACAAAGTCCATGCTATAAAGGTATTCCATCGGTTTATCAATGGTAGCATTCTTCCCTTTCTCACTGAGGAAGACATATTTTCTTCAAAAGCATCTCCCATTTTCTCAAGCATGTGATCAATCTGCTTCATTTCTCTTCCATATTTGCTTCTTAATTTTAGGTTACTTTGTATTATTCATAATTTTTCACTACATACCAACTCCAGTCATCTTGCGCTCAGTCATCTATTAAAATAAATTTTTCGTAATAATAGGAAGTTTAAATTATTCTGGACTGGCATTAATCAACTGTTCGCGGTTTTAAATTATTGTAGTTTAATGAATCAGGATTGTTTTAATACCTCCTGACTAAGCATTGCCCTTAAAAAAGCAGAAGAAGAATATAATGATGATGAATATAAACTATATAATTAACAAATCTTGTTTATTGCCATGAGTAGTGAATTTTATTACCACTGTTTTAAGAAAAAAAATTGAAAACCAGCCTTGAATAAGGTTGTATGTTTTTTTCAAAACTTGATTTTTACATTGTAAAAAGGTCCCACGTGGCAGTAACAATATTTTTTATCTAAAATTTAATTCAGGAAAAAATTAGAGTTACAAACGTCTTCTAGGCTAATATTAAATTATAAAAATATTTAATTAAATAAAAATAAAACTTGGAGTTTTATGTGATTTTCACACACACACACACACACACACACACACACACACATATATATATATATATATATATATATATGAAAATCACATAAAACTTTAAGTTCCATGTTTATTTATTTAAATAATCATCAAGTAAACGCCAGTTCAATTGATTACTTTTACCCCTTATATGATTATAACGACAATATTATTTATGAGGTGAGTCGTTCATTTTGAAATATTATAAACATAGTACACTTTTAACCGGAATAATTTCAGCATCTTCTCTTTGATCAAAGGGAATATTATGTTTAAGCCTGGTAATAATATGAAAGATTGTTTAAACCACGTTGATAAAAGCATCAGTGTATTTGACTTGTAAAGAAATATTCTTGTTTTGTTTTTCTCCATTATATTTTTTCATCAAAGAGTGTTAAGGTGGAATACAGAGAGAATAATTATAGTCATGACTTTTACAGGGAAAAAAAGGTAAAAGGTAAACTAATAAATGAACTCGTAAAATACAAAGCTCATGTTCCATCCCAGCGAAAAATAAAATGACATCAGTTTAACTTTTCAAAGCTCAAAATAAAACAAATGAATGAATTAATGAACTTCCTCGCTTGTTCATAAAATATTACATCTCGTGAATAAACATCTAAATAGGTATTAAAACTACTTGTGGTGAATTTTTAATAGAGAAATTGTTGATGAAAGTGTAAGATAAAACTATTGAAAGTGATGTTTTAATTGCAGATTTTTGAGACTGATATTTGTTAGGTTTAGGATTATTACTACTCATATTGAAATGAGAATGAAGACATGAGTGACTGCGCAAAATCATCGTGATGAATGTATCGTTGTACTGTACAAACCTAATCAATCCTGTCTGTTAGGTTATCTCATTAAAAAACAGAAAAAAATTAATTGGGGCACCATTATTTTCCATATTTCAATTTCCACTTTTTTCCTTCAATTTCTTTTCCTATGTCACATTTTTCGTATTCATTTGTTTTTACTTTTTATTTCTGTAATGTCTAATTAAGTGGCACCATTAAACCCTATGGTTTGATGGCCGCGCGGATATAAGCTCTCCATATATCCCTATCTTGAAATATTTTTTCCAATCATCCCCTGCATAATTTAACTTCTCAAATCGAGGTTAATATTATTAACAATATCTAGTGGAACAATATCTAGTATCATGGTTATTTCAATTCTTTTTTTTTTCTTATTAATTCCTATTTTCATTTCTTGCTCTCCTTTAGTCTTTCATTCATATTCTTCTCTTTTTTCTTCTTTTATTCCTTATTCCTTGTTCCCTAACTCTCTCTCTCTCTCTCTCTCTCTCTCTCTCTCTCTCTCTCTTCACTACTTTCCTTTTCAGTTTTTAATTTCATTTTTCTTTTTTTCTTTTCTTCCTTTAACTTTATGTTCTTTCATTCTTCGTCAATATTTCTTTCCAATTTTTTATTTTTCTCCTTATTTTTCTCCTTATTTCTTTATTTTTTCCTTCTTTATTTTATTATTTATAATTTCATGTTTTCTTTTTATTTCCAATTGTCCTATTTCCGTTTTCCCAGTGTTCTTTTCCGGACATCTCCTCGCATTAATTTTATATTGAATCCAGATAAATTTCAATGAAATTTGTGTTACAGTGAATTGCAGTAAAAACAGGAACAATGAAAAATCATCACGAAGATTGGAACTTCAGTAGTGATAATGGTTTTGGAGATGAAGTGTACAGCTTGACGTGGTCATATTACTGACGTCTCATTTCAGTTACATATTTACCTCACCTCAGAACATACAGAAGCACGAAAATTTTCAGAAACAGAAAATTCATTGCAATTGCTATGAAAGTATGTTTTGCTGTAATTTACAACCCTAAATTTTCAGTCTCATAAAGTGTCATGGCGGATTGTGAATAAGAGTGAAACTGGTTGCTCGTGTTTTTGCACAATTTTCAGCAGGTGTTAGTTTGTTTTTATAAACGTAATATCGATATTGCGAATTTATTTTGTTTGTAGCTTAATTTTACGCATAATGGCTCCACGTAAAACAAGAAATTGTGAAGAAAGCAAAGAAGAAATAACTAAGCGTGTGGTCCAAGAATGTTTGCGGGATCCAGCCATGTTGCAGCTGTTGAAGGACTCCGTGCGTGAGGCTATTGTATCGGAGCTAAAGGTAACTATAGAGCGTAATACGGAAGTTATTAGGCAGTTGGAACTCTCGCTTCAGGAGAGGGACAACAAAATATTAAAACTGGAACAACAGTTAAGTGAGAAAACCGACTCGCTAGAGCAATACCAACGTCGACAGTGTCTACGTATTTTCGGTATACCTGAACAGGATGGTGAAGATACGGACAATATAGCAATCGACGTGGCCTCCAAAATTGGAGTTAAATTAGAAGCCTGTGATATCAACAGGAGTCACAGGGTTGGGAAAAAGTCGGATCAACCACGGCCTGTTATTGTTAAGTTCATCAGTTATAGAAAGAGAAGGGAGGTCTTCCAAAATAAAAAACAATTGAAAGGCAGTGGGATCACAGTAAGAGAAGATCTCACCCAAATTAGATATAAATTGTTAAAGGACTGCATCACAAATTTGGCGTCACAAATGTGTGGACAATTGATGGCGCAATACATGTGAAAAATGGAGATACCAAACGCATCATCACCCGGGCCTCTGATATGTAAATCTACCTAGTGCAAACACGCCCAGTGATACCATATCCCCAATTTAGCACTTTTATATAAATTATTAAAATTATATTTAGAAATTTCACATTAATTATTAGTATTATATTTAGAAATTTTACTTTATTTATTAATTTAATATTTGAATAAGATATTAGTGACTTGTTCTTTTCTTATAATTCTAGTTAAAATATTTTTAAAATTTTCCATCCAAATAATGCTATTCATTTGGCGGTCTCTGACAGGTTAGAGGACACTACCCTTCTCAAACCCCTTCCAAACAACAATAATGCAAGACAGGTTCTAGAAACAGCATTCTCCCCCTTCCCGTCTTCCCTACATGTGGTTCACTTGAACGCACAAAGCTTAACTGCACATACAGACGAAATTAGTATGATTTTTTCTTCTTCCAATATTCATGCTATTCTCGTATCAGAAACATGGCTCACTCCCTCCATTAATTCTAGTTTAATTGACATGGATGGTTATACTTTTCTTAGACATGATCGTGTACATAGTCGAGGGGGCGGTGTTGGTGTCTTCGTTAGGACAGACCTTTGCCCTAAGTCTGTATACTTTTCTAATAACGAGACATCTCCTGAAATTATGTTTATAGAAATATACGCAAGCTTCAAAAAATGCCTTCTTTGTGTAGTGTACCAACCCCCTAAAATGAAAAAAATAGCAGAAATAGAATCCGCTCTACAAAACGCACGTATACAATATGAACACGTTATCGTCATGGGTGACTTTAATATAAATATACTAGACACTGACAACAGACATACACAACAGCTTATGTCCGCGTTCCAAGTTTGTGATATGACTATCCTTCCCTTACAGCCTACACATCACACCAATCATTCTGAGACTTTACTTGACTTAATTGCTACTAATAATCCAGACAGAGTACTAACCCACGGGCAACTGTCAGCTCCCGGAATATCAGCACATGATGTTATATTCTTAGCATATTCACTGCAGTGCCCTAAACTAGCTCATAAGACTATCACATATAGAGACCTAAAACATATAAACAATGCAGCTCTACTTGAAGACGCTATAAAATTACCCTGGCATACTATATGGACTTTGCATTCTGTTGACGAAAAAGATGAGGCATTAAATAACCTTATATTACAACTATATGACAGACACGCTCCACTGAAAACTAAACTAGTGAAACGACACCCTGCTCCCTGGATGTCTGCTAACATTCGTGACTTGATGACTGAAAGAGACGCAGCATATCGGAAATATAGAGTCGACAAAACTGATATAAATCTTAATCACTATAAACGGTTACGAAACAAGACTACACAAACTATCAGAAACGCCAAACTTAGACATCTATACAGCCTTACTGAACCTAATAACAATAACCCAGATATTTGGAAAAATCTGAATAAAATGGGTGTAGGAAGGAAAGACACACAGGTAGAAAAACTACCTGTTTCTCTGAACACACTTAATAACCATTTTACAAGCACATTCTTTACTCCTACAGACAAAACACATACAACAAGTGAACTACTATTGACAAATCCACCAGACAGAGAACATTTCCATTTTTCATATCTTACAGAAAATTACATAAAGAAAGCTCTCAAACGAATAAAAACAAAAGCAGAAGGTACTGACCGTATAAATATCACTCTACTTAACAAAATAATCGACGTTATACTACCTACCATAACTCATGTTTTCAACTCCTCACTACAAACCTCTATATATCCCACATTATGGAAGCAAGCAATTGTACGCCCACTCCCGAAAGTAAAAACTCCCTTAACTCCTAACGATTTTCGACCCATTAGTATTTTACCTATCCTTTCAAAAGCTTTGGAACGATTAGTCCACAAACAACTGACTGACTACCTAACTGAACACGACCTTTTAGATCAATACCAATCAGGCTTTAGGACAGGACACAATACAAATACTGCTCTACTAAATATATGTGAAGACATACGCGAAGCATCTGATAATCGAAAACTTACTGTTCTTACACTACTTGACTTTAGTAAAGCATTTGACACGGTAGACTTGGACTTATTGTTGCTTAAACTAAAAAACCTCTCACTTTCTGACAGTGTCACGCAATGGTTCAACTCCTACCTTCGTGAGCGCCAGCAATATGTTGTAGGAAATTCTACATTACGCTCTTCTTGGACCTACCGTAAAGCTGAAGTTCCACAGGGCTCGGTGCTCGGCCCATTGCTTTTTTCAATCTATATAAACGACATATCTGACTCCCTAAAACATTGCAAACATCATTTATTTGCGGACGACATGCAGATCTACCTTCACTCAGACAAATATTCTTTAAATGACGCGGTAACCAAAATTAATGAGGACCTTGACTCGCTAACGGCGTGGACAGAGAAACATGGACTTCAATTAAATCCTAGAAAGATACAAGCAATCATTATGGGCCATCAGAGACTATTATCCTCAATTAACACAAATGCAGTATTACATGTGTCACTTAATGGGGTTCAGATCCCTTATAGTGAGACAGTAAAACATCTAGGAGTGTTTATGGATAAACATTTAATTTGGAATAAACAAATAAATAACATTTGGAAAACTATCTTCTCAATAATACACTCATTAAATCGTATAAGAAATTGTTTACCGTTTTCTCTAAGAAAAATGTTAGTAGAAACACTTGCAATGCCCCATTTTGATTATTGTGATACTCTTTTTACTGACCTAAATACTGTTCTTACCCAAAGACTTCAACGTGTTCAAAATTCCTGCATACGTTTTATTTGTGGTATACGTAGATTTGATCACGTTACACCATCCCTGGAACAATTGTCATGGCTTCGTCTTCAAGATCGTAGAACCATCCATTCCCTATGCCTACTCTATAACATATTACACACATCATTACCTTATTATTTATCACACCGCTTCACTAAACTCTCTGAAACATATAACTTGTATTCCCGATCCCTTGAGCACAGTGTCCTTTATATCCCTCCTCATCATACTACCTATTATTCGAAATCTTTTACAGTTTCTCTTGCTAGAACATGGAATTCACTTCCACCCTATGTCAGAGACTGCCAAACTTTACCTTCTTTCAGAAATAAATTGAAAATAAAATCACTAACAGAAACAACTCACTAATACTACTTTTTAAGAATTAATAATGCGTTTTTGCATTATTTAATAAAAATAGACTTAGGATTTGTTAATATATTTACCTAATGCCTTGTATAAACAGCATAGATTAATTCACTGTAGTTTGTTACTTTCTAGTGCATTTTTTTTCTTTTCTTTTTATGTATAGTAGATTCGAGCTGTTATTCCTTTTTTAATCATTGTATCATTAATTTAATTTTAATTGTATTTAGTTTCATTCTATTATTAGACATTAATTTCATTATTATTCAATATGACAGATAATTAGTTGTTCAATGACTATTATTGTAACTTTTTTTTGTATTCATATGTAACATGTTTGTCCTGTCAAATATGACTACTATTGTAATTTTTTTGTATTCATGTGTAACATATGTTTGTCCTGTTTTATATGACTATTATTGTATTTTTTTTGTATTCATATGTAACATATGCTTGTTCTGGTGAGTGGAAGAGAAGGCCACATGGCCTTAACTCCACCAGGCTAAATAAATAAATAAATAAATAAAATAAATAAAATAAATGTCATGAAAGAAGTTAAAATTTATAAAACTGTGAAAATGGTTCAGACTTTTCTTAATTGTCTGTTTTTCTTTTTCTTCTGACTTAAAGTGCTTCTACAGTGATGAGAACAGTGTAACATATCAACTGATATATCTGATTATTTCAGAAATAATAATAATAATAATAATAATAATAATAAATGTTTTTATTTCAGGATTGTTTCTGTCATTTACACAGGTATCCTCAACCAAAATATACATTTTTTTCTTCCACATTTTCCGGTCTTGCGTGTCTGCTTCTGTCATATTTATCTTCTTCATGTTTTCTTGAATTCCTTTCATCAACGTTGGCTTTGGTCTACCACGTTTCCCTCTCCCAGGAGGTATCCATTTCAATACTTCTTTGTTTATTTCTGTGTCCCTTCTCATTATAAGTCCATGCCATCTTAGTTGGATTTATTCAGTATCTTTTACAATATCCATTTCTACATCCATTATTTATCTTATTGTGTTATTTCTTAGTTTATCCAATTTTTATATTTTTGCCGTTCTTGTTAAAAAGTCAATTTCTGTGACTAATAATTTATTTATATGTTTTTTCTTCAACGTCCACGTTTCTATACCATACAGTGAAACAATTTTCACAATTTTAATATATAAAAATTACGTGTCACGTTGTTTGTCCGCGATGGAATCCTAAACTACTGAACCGATTTTAATAAAATTTTGCACACTGTGTGCTTTTTGATCCAACATGAGACCTAGGTTGTTTATAACTAAATTTATAGTCGCATTATTTTTATTGAAAATTATTTGTTTATTATTTAACAAAGAGTTATAATTATCTGTGAGTTCCATACGATTCTAACAGATGCCTCAATTAAATGAAAAACAAGATGACTATAATATATCACAAGACGATATTACTATACAGAGGTTTCTTGATGATGATGAGAATCCAAACTGCCAACAAGTTCGTAGAAAAAAACGAAAGTATAAAAAATCAGCAATCCTCCTCAAAATATTCCATCAATAAATGTATATAATCCCTATGATACACTTATGGATGATACTGAGAATGCAGACAACATAAATTCATCTCAATCAACAAAACCACTTCCACATAAACCACCACCCATATTTATACCGGGTGTAGTTAACGTACTAAAAAATTGTGTAAAACAAAAACTTTCTGATTTAGATTTCTCACTTAGTTTAATACAACATAATTTAACGGCCGATTTTTATGATATTTGATTTGTTGGATTTCTTACCGCTCCGAATAGCAGATAACATCGGAAAAATTAACGTGAAAATATTTAACGGCGATACGACGTTCGCCTGGCCAGCTAATTATGTTATATATTAATAATTTAGTCCTCTTAATTATATGTTTACTCTATAAAATAGAGTTTAATATGCCAATAACTTTCTTTGTCTCTATTATACTACTTTCGAAGTCTAATTCGGATGATCCTTCTTTTTAAATTATCATCATCATCACTCCAGGGATTAGGCAATTGCCCGTTCCGACTTCATAATGCATCAGTCTAACATCTTCTAGGTCTTCCAACAACACGTCTTCCTCTTGCTTGATAATTTCTTGCTAACAATGGATATCTATCCTTACTCATTCCATCCATATGAGCAATCCATTTCTGTCTGTAATTCGTGACCTTATCCAATAAAGGCTGTACTTTCAATTCTTCTCTTATATCCTCATTTCTTATTCTATCAAGTCTTGTACATCCTTTAACTTGTCTTAGGAACCTCATCTCCGCCGTCTGTATTCTATCCTTCTGTTTTTTCACTGGAGCCCAAGTTTCACATCCATACAATATTGTGGGACCGCCATAACATTGTACATTTTTATCTTTGTTTCTTTCCTAATTTTATTTTTGAATTTTCTCTGTATTGTTCCACACACCGTCTGAAATTTATTTATTTTGGAGTCAATATCTCTTTCCACATTGTAGCCAACATCACAGCCCAAATACTTGAAACTAGACACCTGTTCTATACTTTGATTTTCTAAAATAATTTTGGATCTCACTGGATCTCTTCCTCTAAAAGCCATGGTCTTCGGGATTAGGAAGTGAGGTTAGCAAGAAACGAACCCCGTCTAGGAGAATAGGATCTAATCCACTTCTCGGCGCAGTAGTTGTTCGTTGAGGAACCAACAGATTTTCTATGGACCCGAGGTTAGAAAGTGAAGTGAGCAAGAAATGAACCCCGTCTAGGAGAATATGGTCTAATTCGCTTCTCGACGTAGTAGTTGTTCGTTGAGGCACCAACAGGCTTTTAATAGTGATACAAAAGACAAAGGAATCGGAAGTAGCAGAACAAAGTAAGGCAGACAGGAATCGAGTCACTGTTGACAAGGATGGAGCAAGGTTGTTCTCCCATCTTGTGGTCGTTGCGCGGAGGAATCCGAGTCACCAAGTTCGGAAACAAGCTCCATTCCTTGTCTTCATGGTCGTTACTCGATGAGAGTCTGGGGCCTCCCTAGTAGATAATGATGCCAGGAAATCCGCCGGCGGTAAGGAAAGCGGAAAGAAATACCGCGAAGTAAAGACGTACGCACAGGTAGCATATGGTCCTAACGGGTAGATAACAAATACTAGCAAAATAACACCGGAAACACTAGTGCATTAGAGGGAGCAGACGGGAAATGGGAAACGCACATACACACGACCGTGCAATCCACAAGTAGAGCAAAGAGGGCCAGATTGACCTAAGATGGAAGGGAAGATGACGACATAAAAACGAGAGGTTAAACACCTATGGTGGTGTAGATTAGTTTAAGCACATAAGCAGTCTAAAGTAAATTAGAGCTCCTAGGATACAAGCAGGAACAGATAGGAGGAGTTTCGAGTGAAAAAAGAAGTAAGGAAAGAACCCTTGGAGTAGGACGTGGGTAAATGTTTCACAGTGAAAAGAAGGAAAAAACGAATCCCAATAAATGATGATATGTATGTAATAGGAAATTAAGGAAACCTCGGGAGTAAGGAGTAGAGAAAAAAAAGAGAATTTTAAATTACATGTAGAAAAAGGAACAATCAGGGAATAAAGTATACAAGACTAAAAATAAATGTATAAAAGTTCAACAAATCAGCTATGAGAATTTGCCATTCAAACTAACAATTAGGTGAGGTAAGAGTGTAAAGTACACCGTATCATAAGTTAGGGCAGCAGAAGGGAGAATGAGGACAAGGACTCAGATTACGTAACATCACTGTGACTTTCAAAATTGAATCAGTAAGGATTAAGAAGTTAACCTAAGTGGATTGATATTTTAGCGGCAAGATCAGATGGTCAGGGAAAATTAGACCAATGAATAATGAAAATCTGAATCCCTGTCCAGACACAAGTAGCTTAAAATCATATCTCAATTCAAGAACAATTAAGACTAGGAAAGGGAGAGTTAAGAAAGAGAAGCAGTTAATTCAGAAGTGGGGAAAGGAAAATAATGCTCCCAAACTCGGGACCCTAAGGAAACGATGACAGAAATTCAGGATGAAAATATTAATGGGTAGTTGTAAGGACTAATTCGTCATTGGTTAAGTATCATTTATATGATAAATACGTGAGTATATAATGTCTTTCGACTGATGTGAAGACGAGCGCACCCAGTCGAACCCAGGACTCTATTATAAAGAAAGGGACTAGAGAAAACCCTTAGAATTAGGTAAAAAATTTAGGGCTGCTAAATATAGCAAAATATCAACCGATCTAATAATGGGAATTATGTGAATATGTACACCTGAAGTACTGTCAAAATGAGAGTTTTGGGAAGATAAAAGATGGTTTAGAAACTGATATTTCTTGATGATGGCTATACAAATTGATAGGCATAAGAACACTCTTTTCCATGTCCAATTTAAAAACTAGCAACTCAGAAGATAAAACAAGGATAAATTTTGTATAGGAACGAGGTTGGCAGATTAAAGTTTAATGCAAAATACAATTTTGTTGGTTGCACCATTGAGATATGACTAACTAGGAGTAAATTTAGAGGGACTGAACCTAGGAAAATTATAAAAGTAAAGATGTACATGGTTGCTCAAGATTCGGAGTTTAGCAAAAAGGGATACTATTCTTAGTTAAAGAACTAGGATTTGGTTATGAAACCCCAGGTACTATTGATTCATTTCTAAAAGTCCATATGGAATTTCTTAAGAAAAAGGTAGTGTAAAACCAAAGTATTTAAATAAATAAAATCAAAAAAAGAGGGAAAAAACAAACAGAACTAAACAAAAAAAATTAAAGTAAACAAGTAAAATACCCTCAGCACAAGAAGAACGACTACGCACATGATCTAACACTACGAGCACGACTGGGCTAACTATAAACGACGAAGGATCTTGAGTCGCCTAGGACATCCCCCACACCACGAAACTTAGTCATATCAGCTGATACTAGGAAAAAGGAGGAAGACAGGGTCTATGAGGGTACGTCATACTACAACAGAGACACAGTCATTTAGCATGGCAAATGTCCACCAGGTAAATACGTGGGCGACATGAGGAGAGACCCAGGAAATACCTTAAAACATATCAAACCTAACCTCTGATGGTCCTTGGATCGAGTATTATAAAATTCCTAACCTGTTAGTCTACAGTAGGGGTAACGATGAGATATAACCAGAATAATAAAAAAACATATATCCTATTGAACCTTAACATAATGATAATCCATGGTTCCGAATAGGAAGTTAGCTGGTCACGAGAACTGCAAAGAAAGACCCCAAGTATCCGGCATGGTCTCTCTCTCCCAACTGAACCAACTGGAAGGATGATACCTCACAGATGTCATCACAGAACGTGGTTTCACTCATTGGGTTCAACCAAGGATGCGGAGAGAGAGAGATCAATATGAGCAGCTGACATGGCGAGACGACAAACCAGAACATAGTGTTTCAGTTTTCTGTGGGCAGGCCTAGTGTGAAAGCTTAGTGTTATGAAGAAAAGTGATAAGCTCTAATAAAAGTTTTAGATTTTTCTTTTTTCAGAATGACAGTATAGAAAAGAAACCGCATTGAAGAAAACAGAATATTGAACAGTTTGAAAAAGGAAGAGTAATAGATAAAGTGTGTTTTATGTATGTTGTCTTGTTCCAGGTTCGGAGTGACAAGCTAATCCATTTTTCAGATGTAATTTGAAAACCAGATGAATGTGGTATGGATACAAAATATGAAAGTATGAAAACGTCTATGTCCCATATAGAGGAAGCGAACTGCGGTTAATTGTAAAGAGAAAATGGATTAACTTGAACACACTAATTTCTATGACTATGTAAAAATTATTCCTGTTAAAATTCCTGGTTATGAATAGTATTTTGGAAATGGTTAAGTAGCCTTTAGGAACAGGAGACAGCGCGAATCTGTAGTATCAAATGTAACCAAAACCAGATCATCTAGAAAGCTTGTGCGTAGTTAAGTACACAACTTCAGCGGCCCCAAAAAGGGCCTTAAAAGACCCTGTCATGGGTGTGAGAAGGGGGGAGTATGTTATGAACACATAGAGCATTTTATTTAATTATTTTATAGATTAATTTAATTATCCAAGCAAAGTCTGTTGAGATAAAGTTTTAGACATGATAGAGTTCAGAACAAAGTTTTCCTTGCCTAACTGTAAATCTCTACATTTAGTTTATGGAATGTACTACTGTTAGGGCTGTGGTATTTAGTACAGTTAGGGTAACCACAGGTCAAGTTGAGTATATAACTCCAAGGAAGTGAGGGTCTCGGTCTGTTGGTGTGTGGAAACCAGAGGTGCTGATGGGTGAGTAAGCTAACATTTTTCTTAACAAAATGCTAGGATTTTTGGAAGGGAATCAAGTACAATTAACTATTTTGATATTACATTTTCAAAAGAGATTAACACTTTTAAACATGTAGATTAGGGTAGATTTATAAATTCCACAATTCCCTCTCTCTCAAACCCAAGGAAGTACTGTAGATTTTAATATAGGCTTAGATTAATTCTTTAGGGCTAGAATACTTAGGGAATGTAATTATTTATACTTTAGAAATAAAATAGTTAAAATAAGAATCCATTTGTTTATTTCAAAAACTCGTATTCATATATAACTGTACATCCTCATACTACCGCTCGGCTAGATAACTCATGCTACCAGATTTTCCAAGTCCCAAAGGTCCTTTAAGCCTAAGAAAACCAGTGGTTCATAACAGTAACCAATTCACTGCAGTTAAAAACAGTCAAGCAGGCTGTCGGACTCTGGGGAGTCTGGCCAAACACGCAAACAGAGGGTATCGGAAACCTCTGGCCAACTTCGCCCAAAAACCAATACCTTTTTCGGAACGTTAAACATAAATTCCTTCTTGCGAGCAGGAAAACTGCATGAATTGGAGAAAATTTTAAAAGAACAAAATATTCAAATATTGGCACTCCAAGAAACAAGATTAACACATGAAAATAAAATGGATTTTGGGAACTATAGACTTTTCAAAAGTAAAACCGAAAAACGAATTCTTAAAAATACACCACATTTGGGAGTTGCTTTTACTATTTATAAGAATATATTAAACTCGGTAATACATGTGAATCCCATAAATAATAGATTGATGACAATTACACTAAAATGTGCGAACCAAACATACACATTGATCAAGGCACATGCGCCAATTAACAAAGACAATATAACAGATTGCATAAAAGTAGATGATTTTTGGGAAACATTGGAAGAGAAGGTACTAAAAATTCCACAGAATCATGTTTTAGTCCTGTTAAGTGATTTTAATGCACAACTGGGCAAAGGAAGGAAATATATATGAAGACAATTGGCAAGTATCCAGCGCATAAGTGGACCAACCGAAATGGACAACGACTAGTTGAATTTTGCAGACTATTTAACCTCAAATTTATGTATACACATTTTAAAAAGAAACCATCAAAACAAATGACATGGCGTGCACCAAACTCACTTCTAGGTGAATATAAATTTAAACACGTGGCAATTTCTTTTTTCCATCATAGAGAAATTATGAATGTCTAAGTTAGAAGAGGTGCAAACATCGATTCGGATCATTATTTGACAAGAATTAAATTGAAACTAAAACCCAGGAGACTTACCAAAAGCAGCCAACATTCCGTCAACATTCACAGAGGAATTAGAAAAGAAGCAATCACATAATTGACAAGAACTCAAAAGTAAAGTAGCTGAAACGGCACAAATGTTAATCCCTCTACAAAGAAAGAGAAAGCATCCTTGGTGGAATGAAAAATCTGACAAAGCTATTGCAGCGAGGCACCGACCAAACATTAATTGGAATAGTCAAAAACAGAAAAGAACCATAACGCATTCTTAGTGCACAGGAAAGAAGCAGTCAAATTAATCAGGAACACAAAAAGGAAAATGAAAACGATCAATTAATTGAAATTGAACAAACAAACAACGCGCGGAATTTCTACAAAACTTTTAAGACCAAACTCATTGGGTACCAACCACAGAGTCTCTCCTTTAAAAGAGATGATGGTCTATTGGCACTAAACAACCAGGAAAATTGCAGAGAACTTGCTAAATGTTTTGAGAAACTTCTTAACTGCCCAATACCTATAAACAGATTCCCCCCACAAGAACCTGAACAATCAAATCCAGACTCATCACCACCGGATGAAGAAGAAATTATTATGCAGATTAAAATACTTAAAAACAATAAGGCAGCAGGTGAAGATGGAATTATGGCAGAACTCCTCAAAGTGGCAGGATCAAAGACCATAAAAGAAATCACAACACTTGTGCAAGAAATGTGGCAAACAGAACACATTCCAGAGGATTGGAAGACTGCATTAATCCACCCGTTACATAAAAAGGGAGACAGAATAGATCTGAACAATTATAGGGATTTCATTAATATCCGTCCCATACAAAATTTTATCTCAATGTCTGCTCGTCAGAGCCCAACGGCAACTAGAACCGAATATAGGAGAATATCAAGCAGGATTCAGACCAGGCAGATCATGTCCAGAAAAAATCCTGAACCTTAAGCTAATCCTTAGTCACCAGAGAATTTGTAGCAATGATTTAGTGTGTATATTCGTTGACTTTAAAAAAGCTTTCGATTCGGTTGACCGATAATCACTATTTGAAATATTGAAAGAACAAGGTTTAGACCGTAAAACTCTTGCACTTATTAGACAGACACTAAGAGATACAAGGGCAAAAGTTAAATTCATGGGTGAAATTTCTGAATCCTTTGAAATTAAGACAGGCGTAATACAAGGAGATGGACTTTCTCCACTACTCTTCAATTGTATTCTTGATAAAGTAATATATGAATGACGTAAACAGAAAACAATTTTTAAATGTAATCAACCAATCATATTAGGAAGAGGAAAATTGAAGATTGATTGCCTAGCATATGCTGATGATCTAGCAATCTTAACCCATGACGTTATAACAGCACAAAAACAGATTGAATTATTAAATGACGTTGCAGAGAAAGTTGGTCTGCAGATTTCTTTTGAAAAAACGGAATTTATTTCATGCAATAAACAAGCACTAAAATACCTGGAAACCAAATATGGAAAAATTAAACGAGTTTCACAATTTAAATACCTTAATGAAATAATTCAGGAAAATATAATTGAAACTAAAGCAAATAAAAGTAGATGCCAAAAAATGGAAACAGCATTTCGGCTTACTCACGACACTTACAATAAAAAATGCATATCTTTATATACAAAATTACGACACTATAACACTGTAATTAAACCAAAGTGCCTCTATGGAGCAGAAACATTAATTTAGAACAGAAAAAAATATATCGAAAATGTAGTGAAAAAAGAATGCAAAATTATAAGAAACGTTTTAGGTCCACAAGTCATAGGTGAAGCATTTAGACTCAGAAGTAAAAAGGAAATAAAAATATATACAGACATTCATAGTGATATTAACCTTTAAAGCTGGAGCCTGTCATTCATTTTAAAAGATTCAGATTCAATTAAAAAGAGCTGCAGAGTGCATTATTCAGATTATTCGCTCTTAATTTCGATGTGGGCTATAATTTTATTTTTAGTGCGTTCCTTAAGTCAGTAAGTCAGTGACTTGCCAAATTAAAAGTTAAAAATTTGTATTTTTACACAAGATAAAAATATCTTCCATTTAAAAATCCAAACCATGAATTTGTGTGTAATATAAAACCATATTTAGTGTAAAAGCCATATTAAACGAATGAACTCAAATAGGCCTACAATACAGATATTGGAATTCTACGAAAATAGAAGTTAAGCTCCAATGGATACTATGAAGTTGATTGATGAAGTAAAAAAGGACTTAAAATTGGCAGGAATTACTAAAGAAGATATCCCAAACAGAGATATAGTTAGAATTAAGGTGAATAAGTGGCAAGTTGACCAAGAGGACAAACCGAAGAAAAAAACTGGAACAACTTGGACAGATGATAGAAAACAAGCTCATAGCAAAAGAATTTAAGAAATTTGGGCTAAAAGGAAACGCCTCTAAGTACTTTGCGTAGTCCTACATGGGCTCATCCGCAATCAAAAAAAATTAATGGCAGGTTGTTATGGTATATAGATTCTCAGACTACATCCGACATAAGGAAATATACAATACGATAAGTGCAGCAAATTCTCGTTCAAGAAACTTGAAGTTCCATATATGAAGGTATACAGGAAATAGTGGTGTAAGCCCCTTTTTTAGAAAAAAAGTTTTTTAATAGTCAGTATACAAAACATCCAGTTAACTTAATATTCATATTCATATATGATTTCATTATCCTAAGTGATTGTACTGATTGTTGATATATCTAAAATACAGTATGTAGTTTCTTGTTTACAACCGTATACTTTACTCATTTGTGTAAAAGACGGACACCACCAAACCATACACACCTTCATATTAAAAGTGTTCTTGAGAAATATACCAAGGAAAATATTTTATATAAAAATGCAATTCATGAAGAATTCAATGATTAATGATAATATTAATAATTCCATTCCAGTATTTATCTCAGGAATTGGATGGAATGATGAGGTTCCCATTATTGGATTGTGGACGAATTAAAACATAATCCTATAGACATTCGACGTAATGGAAAACGCTCATTTCTTCCCTTCATTAATAATGTAGTTATATACAAGAACCCATCATATTCGAATGTGTTCAAAGTCTTGAGGACAATTCTGGAAAATATATTACTGCCTTATGAAACAGCAATAATGCAGATAAATCCTACAAAAAAGTGAAACTAAAATTGCACAATTATCATAAGTAATGCCACGAGTGATTTCCAAATTATCGATAAATTCACGACTCACGAAGTGAGGAGTGAATTTATCTAGAGAATTTGGAAATCAAGAGTGGCATTTGTTAGGACTATTTAACGAATAAAATAAAGCTGTTTACTCACAAATCATTATTTAACTACAGTTATTTAAAAATATTTTTATATTTAAAGTAAACGGTGATGTTTGAAAACTAATGAGAAACGATAGGTAGCCTACGCTTCTACTGCTTCTTTTGTGGATCCACTGCAACCAGATCATACTATTTATTGCCAAAGGAACGCAATATTGTAAGAATGCTCTCTAGTGGAGAAAAAATGAAACACATCAATCTGTATATTAATTCATTTTGATGTCGTATACATTTAAGAAAGTGCAAACAGTGGTTTCTTTTTTTGGTGGTATAATCAATTGCTACAAATGTTGACATGTAAGCACTATTATATACAATCTGGTAGCCGTATTTGTTATAGGCTCAGTCACTGCAAAATAACGGTCAGACCTGTTCAGAATATTAAAAAGGAGGAGCTTTGCTTAATATATGATAATCCTAACGTTGATAATTATTTCGTGAAACACGTCTCTGATTGGTTGTAATACAGAAATCATTGAAACGTGATTGGTCATTGACTCCCATTTGGGGCATGAGTTAAATAGTCAAAAGTAATGCCACGAGTGACTTTCCAAATTATCGATACATTCGCGAGTCACGAAGTGACGAGTGAATCTATCTAGAGAATTTGAAAATCAAGAGTAGCATTTGTTAAGACTATTTAACGAATGAAATTAAGCCGTTTACTCACAAATCATTATTTAAATATAGTTATTTTAAAATATGTATATATTTAATGTAAACGGCGACATTTGAAAACAAATGAGAAACGTTTGTTATACTTCATTTGTCCACGCACTGCAACCAGATCATATTATTTATCGCCAAATAATAGCATCGCAACATTGTAAGTATGCACCCTAGTGGAGAAGAAGCGAAACACGTCAAACTGTATATTAATAACCAACATTATAGGTTATTAATTAATTTCTTATGTCAATTATACTTTTCTGCAACGTTAATACGTGGGAAATAATACGTTTAAGAAA
Organism: Diploptera punctata; assembly: GCA_030220185.1. NCBI lineage: Eukaryota > Metazoa > Arthropoda > Insecta > Blattodea > Blaberidae > Diploptera > Diploptera punctata. Next base: position 102,067 of record JASPKZ010001597.1, read on the forward strand.
GTGCTAACAGTGGTTTCTTTTTTATTGTGGTATAAACAATTGCAACAAATTTGTTCCTACTATATCTTGCAAGCGGTACGTGTTTACATTCGTGCACTATATGTACAATCTGGAAGCCACATGCATTCTAGGATTCTTACATCTTAATATATAAATTGCTATATTCAACGTATTTCTTAGTGAGTCACTGCAAATTAATGCTCAGACCAGTTCAGAAAATTAAAAAGAAAAGCTTCCTTTAATATGATAAGGTTAAGTGATAAATATTGACGTGAAACACGACCATGATTGGTTGTAAAACAAAATTCATTGAAACGTGATTGGTCATTGACTCCCATTTGGGGCATGAGTTAAATAGTCTAGGATTGATACTCTCTTTACAATTAATTTTATTTTTCCCCTAGGATGAAACAATTCCTTTTTTAAAATCGCCCCAGAAATTTAACTGTTCATATCAAAATAAAGCGGAACACACGAAGCTAATGACGTCATGATATCTCCATCATGACCAATTATGTCATGAACATGTACAGCCTTTGAAAAAAAAAAATGATGGCGCAACACTTGATGATGGAGAGTTAAGAGTATTGAAGAGCTATTCACACCAGCATGTTATATGTTCTGACTCGTTTGAGATAAAGCGAACGGCGTCCTCTCTTCATGCAGCCATCGTATCGTTCGCTTCAGTGGAGCAGTCGGAAAGGTGCTCGTTTTCCGACGTCGCGGGCCCACATTTGATTCTGGACATATATATAATTTTTTATTTTGTTTTATTTATTATTAATTAATAACGTCGTTAATTTTCATAATGCATATATGTTACCAGGCTTCGTTATATATATATATATATATATATATATATATATATATATATATATATATATATTCTCGGTCGGGACTGGCTCCTGGGTGAGATTTTTTCGGTGTTTTTCCTCACCTGTAAGATAAATGTCAGGAAGCCTAGGGCCCAATGGTCTCCGAAAATCATCCGGTCATCACCATCATCCTTATCCTTATCATCATCATTCTTCACCGGTGTGGAAAGAAAGGGGAAGCTACCACACCTACAGTTCCCTAGTAAAGCTGCAAAGCATAGCATGAAAATCCTATGATTGCAATGAAAGACCTGCCCTCGCCCAGAATTATTATGGAATGGAATATATGGAAATAAATAAATTAAAGGAAACAGCTTATATATATATATATATATATATATAAAGAGAAAATGAATAACGATTGTAACGTCTCTTTACTTTGTTTACAAAACACATGGCATAATAAAATTATTTATATCCATTAAGTCAAGTGATCCCACAACAGGCCCGGAGGCCCTTGGGGTAGTAGGAGTTTAAGGCTCCCACTTTTTCTAGACAATCGGCACTTTATGTCAGCCGGGTTGTCAGCCCAGCGTGACGGCCGCCTTTACCCCCAGAACAAGCGTCTGGTACTCATTTACATTAGAGGCTGAGTCGACCCCAGGGCCATAGTGCCGCCAGAGGGTTTGGGTCAGTTTAAAAATCCTGACCCCAACGGGACTTGAACCCTCGACCCTCTGGTTTGTAGCTCAGTGCCTTAACCACTACGCTACGGCGTGCCCCATTTATTTACTAATACAAAATGCGTCTGATTAATTTAAATTAAGATAATATATAATTTTATAATACAAGTAAGTCCTGTAGTATGCATCGCTTCATACAAACAATTTGTAGGAGAGATGGTTGTGGTCTAGTGGAGAGAGCTTCTGTGTCCCGTGCATGAGGTCGCGTGTTCGATCCTGCTGTCATGCTTTTTTTCTCTCTCTCTCGCCCTTACTTCAATTAATTTTCTTTCTTTTGTTTCATTTCTTTTGCATTGTCTTATTTTCAGTATTTACCACACTACTTATTTACACGAAATGTTTTTTCCGTTGCACGATACACAACGAAATAGAACGGATTTAGTTTCTGAAATAGTTGTATACTTGTGAACCAAATATCTGATCTCTGATCATGCGCAATGACTTCGTTCTGAGACTTGGAAAATTATCTGTGCGCCATCAATTATTTTCAAAGGCTGTAACATAGCTTGCATATTCAGAGATATTAATTTCAATCATTCCCTTCCTCAGGCCATGGTCATTGTTACTTTCCCACTACATTATTAGCCTATCTACTGGGAGCTTTCCCTCTGATTTCCTTAAAGAACTTTGCATGTCTCCCTTTCCATTATACCCATTGGTGTCACATGTCCTGCCAATTGCAGACTATGAGAATTAACTCTTCTTTTACATTTTGTTTACCAAAAATATAATCTAACTTGCTGTTATATAGTTTTCCCATTCTCCTATTTTCTACTAGAAGTATTGCATTGTTTATAATATTTTGTTGTTAGATTGTTTATTTGTTTCTGTTTGATCTTTTTTTCCCCTTCTTCTTTCTTCTTCTTCTTCCTCTACGCATGAAAGCTGGCAGCTTGTTACGTGTTCATTCACTACAGGTCCGGAGTATGGTGACGTCCTTCCATCGTAGTTGTGGTCGTCCTAAAGGCCTTTCTGCTGAGGTGTCCAGTCACGCACCTTCTTCTTTGATGATTGCGATGAGGTTTTTAGATACATTCTTTTCTTCCAATATGTTGAGTACTCATTAAATCATACCCGATCAAATGCTTTTTCCAGATCCACAAAACATAGGAAGACTGGGATGTTAAATTCGATAGCTTTTTCTGTAGTCTGTTTTAATATAAAAATTGCATCTGTGCATGAAACCCTTATTGTTCATCTGATAGTGGTAATGTATTCGATAAACGATCTGCTATAAGTTTAATGAAGATTTTCGGTGTTGTGCATAATATATTAATGTCTCTGTAGTTTTCTAGTTTGTTTTTATCTCCCTTTTTCAGAATTGGGATTGTAATACTCTTGTTCCAATCATTGGGTATTATCCAACTATTGCATATGATGTTGAATAAATTGTAAATTTCTTCATGTAATTTTTCTCCTCCATATTTAATTAATTCATTCTGGATGTTATCTATACCCGCTGATTTTCTGTTTCTCAAATTTTTAACTTGTTTTTAAAATTCTTGCTTGCTTATCTGAAATGTATCTTTATTGGTAGTTTCCTCTAGATGTGGGTTCTCAGTATTTTCCCGTTCTGAGTAAATTTCTTTAACGTAGTTTTCCCATTCTTCTGTTGATATATTGCATAAATTTACACATTCGTTTATATATTTTCTCTGGTTCCTGATGAACCTCTATGTTTGTTTCTGCATACCATAGAAATCAAATTCCAGTTCATGAGAGTATTTGTCCCAAAATTCTTGTTTTTATTTTGTAAATTGCTGATACTACTTGGTTTCTCATTTTTTTTTAATTCATCGTAATCATTTTTATTTCTTGTCTGTAAATATCTCCTGTGTAGTTTCCTCTTGTGTTCTATTATTTCCTTTATCTCTTCATTAAACCAAGGAGTCCAATGTCTGGCATGTTTCAGTTCAGAATTTCTTGTACATAATGATTCATTTGCTGCGTCAGTTATAGCAGGTTTGAGCATGTTCCATTTGTCTTCAACAATTCCTTTGCAGTTTCCACCTCTGATAACTTGTTTAATCTGTTCTGATATAGTAGTTTTGTTGAATCATCAATAAATAACTCTACTTTGAATTTTTCATTTGTTGTTGGTGTGTTCTTGTCTTTCTGTTTTTGTTTGTTTCTTAATTGGATGTGAAATCTGAATTGGCTTACCACAAGATTGTGATCACTTCCGATCGCAGCGAATGGAAATACTCTGGTGTACAAAATTTCTTGTGGTTTTATGTTTCTGTTTGTAAGTATATAATCAATTGTTGAAGATTGACCACGAGAGTTTTGAAAAGTTTTCTTTTGCTGGACCTTATGAGGAAAGAATATATTATTAATTCTCATTCCATTTTCCGCGCAGAATTCCTAAGCACTTTATTCTTAAATATTCTTAAACTTTCCTCTATTAATGTAGGGGACCATGTTTTGTATTAATTTAATATAACTAGAAGAATCATCGCCACTTTATATATTTTTAATTTAACAATGTTTTGTTCATAAGAATCCTTGCAATGCATAATTCCGTACGTTTTCAAAATTACTGCACAGCCTCCTCTTTGTAATTTATTATTTTTCCTGGATACTTGAATTTGTGTAACTTTCTCGCTTTATTTTGTTATATGTCATTCACATTTAATAATGAATTTGTACGTGCGATCATGTATTTAGCTTATTTATAATAATTACTTCCAATCATAGATTCTTAGTGTTTATACAATTTATACGATTATGGCAATGACAGAAACTATATTTAAAAAATTTTCTAATACTTTTAGAATTCAATTCATAGTTTATCAAAGTTATTTTCTGTACATGGTACATAAGTAAATCTCTGGCATTATCGAAACCGGAGGTTAATGACCACGCGGACATAAGTTATCCGTACATTCATATAAAAATACATGTCGTGACAGCCCCTTTGTGTACCAGTCGGCTGCTAGCCTCACATCTACATATGACAATCACATAAATATATGATCATTCACACAGTATAGGGATGACATATTTTCAGCATGTAGCGTTTCCAGCCGTTATAGCTGATTTTCTCAACCTGCAGCCGTTACTGTACAACAGCTACCCAAATTTTCCACGATGAAGGATGTGCACCGATCCCATATTAGCCGAGAATCGATGAGAAAATTTCCCCTCCCATGGGACTCGAACCTGCACAAGTCCCTTAGCTCTGCACTAAGGCACGTAGCTATGGTGCGCGACCAATGTTTCCGTATACTAACATAATATTTTCCATTCATTCTTTGTATGCTTCACCTGCCTAAAATCATAGCTAATGTTGTTATCCCACCTCATTCTTCACTTACCTAGTCTTATTTGGGGCTTTCCCTCCGTTTTTCCTATGAGAATTTTTCATGCCCCTCTTTCATGTCCCGAAAATTATTTTCTCAAGGGGCAGAATTTGCATAAAGACATATTTTGACATTATAAACACGATATAAAATAAAAATTTTATACGAACCCATTAGAATGCTGCTCATTGGATCAACAAACTTACACATTCTACAATAATTATTCTCCTCGTTAAATACTTTGTTTTAATACAAAAGATACTTATGAAAAAAAGGGGATATAAGTCGTCATTGATTCCGAATTTAGTGCGGCAAGGAGTTGAAAATGTTAGGTCATGCCCTTAGGCAATATTAGTAAAGTAATTTTACTATTTTTACATTATTTACTTTTTTTGCACTATGTAACTAATATTCTATGTTATTGTTGCTGTGCATCGTAATTTTACATTCCCGCCAACAATCTTTTATTATTAATTTATTTTTTTTATTAAAGAACTCAGAAAAATCATTTAAATACACAATTATTGAGCACACAATTATCAAAACAAAATTTTATTTGAATTTTGTTCTGACAAGAAATTAAACGGCTATTTTTTTAGATTAGATTAGATTTATTTAGATTAGATTAGATTAGATTAGATTTATTTAGCCTGGTGGAGTTAAGGCCATGTGACCTTTTCCACTCACCAGGACAAACATATATTACATCAGAATATAACAATCTCAATTAACTGTAATATTAAGTACTAAATAAAAATTTGATCAAAAAGATAATATCTATTATATTACGATCTATAATGTAACCAGTTAATGTTAGTTAAAATTAAGACTAAAACTAATAGTAAAATATATACAAGACACATTAAATAATGAGATATAGAAAACTAATTTTACGATTATACAATATTTAAAACAAAACGAAAGAAAATATTTGTTAATCTTAATTTATTTTCATAAATAATTACATTTATTAATTGTTAAAAGAATACTATCAGTGAGAAGTATAAGTTAGTGTGTTATTAAATAATTCTTTAGTTTGTTTTTGGAGGATGTTATAGTTTGACAGTCTCTGACATAGGGCGGAAGGGAATTCCATGTTTTGGTAAGTGAGACCGTAAAAGATAATATACAGTGTGATGAGGAGGGTTATAGAGGACAATGTGCTGATGGGATCGAGTATCAAGATTATGTGTGTCGGATAGTCTGATGAAGCGGCGTGATAAATTATTAGGCGACGATGTGTGAAGTATTTTATAGAGAAAGGATAGGGAATGGACAGTTCTACGATCTCTTAGACGAAGCCACGATAACTGTTCGAGGGACGGTGTAAAATGGTAAAATTTGCGAATAACACAAATAAAACGTGCGCAAGAACATTATGAACACGTTGAAGTCTTTGTGTGAAAATAATATTTAAGTCTGTAAAAAGAGTGTCACAATAATCAAAGTGGGGCATTGCAAGTGTATCTACTAACATTTTCCTAAGAGCGAATTGCAGACAATTTCTCATGCGATTTAATGAATGTATTATTGAGAAGACTATTTTGCACGTATGGTTTATTTGTGTATTCCAATTTAAGTTGTCAATAAATACTCCTAGAATTTTTACTGTCTCACTATAAGGAATTTGAACTCCATTTAGTCACAGATGCGAGATGTGTTTAGTTTAATTGCAGATAATAGTCTCTGGTGACCCATAATGATTGATTGTGACTTTCTAGGATTTATTTGCAGTCCATATTTAACTGTCCAAGTCATTAGTGAGCCAAGATCCTCGTTGATTCTGGCAACAGCGTCATCTTGGTTCCTATGAAAACAAAAGAAATCTTATTACTTTAAAAATGACCAGAAGCATTAGTGCGGTAAGTATAAACATTTATTTTAAAATAGAAACATAATTTTAACAGCTCCTCTCTTCGGCAACCCTTGCAATCCCCATTATCATCATCATCATGCAGGGATTAAGCCTGTTGGTTCGTATTCAGGTTTTGTGAAAGCTAGAATTGTTAAAATTGTTGAGAACATTTAGTAATGTAGATTGTCCCCTGAAGGTGTTACTGGCACCTCGCTGGGTAAGACGATTGAAGGGGCTGCCTTCTTAAGGTTCGTCGTCATAACCTCCCATTATATCAGCCCTAGTGGCAGGGTTGCCTCTTCCGCTCTTCTCAGACCGTTGAGGGCTTTCTCCTTGTTACCCCGGAGATGGGTTCTTATATTTCGTCCTAGGGAGAGGGTTGCCTCTTCCGCCAATTACAACATTTGAAAGCTTGTTCCAACATTATCATTACTACTTTAATTAACAAATACTTGTCATCAGGAGCATCATTCCGAAATTTACATCCTCTCTCGAAAATACTTTTGATTTCTTTGGATGATGTCCAACATTTGTCCTTTTCAAGAAGCACACTAACTTATTGAAACATCAGATATCAATGCCATTATTTAACTTTATCATTGTTTTTAGTATCGAAAATTCACACTACAAACTTCCTGGACTCGTCAATTTACTACTTCTTAATACAAAATACGCCAATATCTTCTTTTCATTAATATCCACGTCATGCTCTTTTAACCATTTGCACAATGAAGCATACACCTCTGTTTAGATAAGTTTGATATTAATTCATCACATGCAGCTTTCCACGCCTCTTCTGTTTCATCATTACTGCACAAATCGTCTAAAACTTTCTCCATAATCAGAAATAAATCCCAAATAAAATTGGTTTTATAGTTTTAACAAATATAAAATGGCGATATGACCGACAATACTTATTATTTCTCCATAGCAGCACATATGGCCGATTCACCTTCTGAAATCTATGTCTGCAGCCAACAGTTGAAGAGTTAGGAGTTCATACAGCACGCAGAATCTCCTGAGGATGTCTACAGCAGTAGTAGACGAAACGTTGATTTTTAAGAAAACCAGACCACGGCTATTTAGCCCGAAAGACAAACCCAATAGAAATCAAGATACCTGGCGTGAAAGCCTGCAATTTTACATCTAACATTTATCTTCAATTATACTTATTAATAATTTACCTAATATCTTAATTATTAAAATAAGTACACATAGTGCAAAAAATAGTATGCGATACACATGTGGTAAACACATAACGGAATCTCGAAAATTAAAAAAAAAAACTCCGCGTAAGCAATTTGATTTTTTAACTTTTCCTCGACCTGTATCATGTGCTTACCACACTCGTATTGCAATATATTATCATAAAACGTTATAGAGTCAGAATCCACATGAGTAACATAAGAGACCGTCACACAGAAAAACTATAAACTCCGTAAACAACTCAAATGTTTGATCTGATTTTGCTTTTTTTTTTACGTCGTAAGGACTCAGTTACGTTTCAAGGAAACAACAGAGCGGCCGCTAGAACTATTTTAAGTTATGGTTAAATAAACCTGAATTCCCAATGGTGCTATTATGCTTAATTTTCGAGATTACCTTTTCTCGTTTTAGTTCCGAAAATTTCGGACTGCTAGGGTGTTTTTTTATTTTTGTTTAAGTCCTAATGGCCCGATTTTGCTGTTTAACGAACTAGACGTTACTTTTCTTAATTGATTGTTATATGCCCAAAAAAAATAAAAAACTCGATGTCTAGAGTTTTTAAAAGATAGTCTCATTAAAAACGTTATATAGGTATATTAAAATTTAAATGTCACCCAAAAAAGCCCATCTAACCTCCGCTACCTCTACCGAACCCATAGGTTCATAGTTGCTCTCTATTCTGACCTAATGTTTTCCCATTAGCCCCTGTACAATATAAATTAGACTAAATTGTGCGACAGGCCTAGAATGAGATGCTGGCTGCTGGCCTCACATTCACATATGTTAATCACAGATATAGACGATCATATAGCCAGTACAGGGGTGACATGTGGTCAGCACGTCGTATCCCCCAGCTGTTTTAAATGGTTGTCTCAAACTAGAGCCGCTACTTACTGACACTACACAAATGCCTCACAATGCTGGGTTCCACCGGTCCCATATAGGCCTAAATTCCCTACGAATATTTATTCCCATATGGAGACTCGAACCAGTGCAAGTTCTGTACCTCTGCGCCAAAGCATATTTTCTTAACCATCCTGTACAAGCTAATTCCCTCAAATAATGATTATTCTTATTCACACACTAATTTTTGGCTTACCTATAGGCTTCTCTCCTTTTCGTAGGTCTCATTCCTTTCCGTTAGGCCTCTTTTCTTTTCTTTTTCCTATAGAGTTTCCAAGTCCATCTTTCATTCTCCATTCGTGCCGCATCTTCTCCCCATCGCAGTTTACGAGACTTAACTGTTCTTATTATGTCTGACTTCCCATAATGTAACTCACTGTTCTTCTCCATTTGCATTCTCTCTCTTCGTCTATCTTTGGTCCAAAAATTTTCCGAAAATCTTTATCTTCAAATAATCATAATATTTTATCCCCCGTTAAAGTAAAATTCATGCTTCACATTCATATAACTAGGAGAATAATAGCTTTGTACATTTTCAGTTTAACATTTTTGAGATAATTTGGGATGACAAGAGTCCTTGTAATGCATAATTGAGCCTATGTTTAAAGCTGTATGCATTTTTTTTCTACTGAGTAGGATCGGTAAAAAAATTATAAATTGTAACGAAAATGTTTTATTAGAACAACCTCAATTCGAAATTCGCTAAAACCTGACGTCTTCGGAACCCTGGTGACATTTATTTATTCTTACATCGCCTAGAAAATTGTAATTTTGCACCCAAATAAAAAATATGGTATCCGGTTTAAGAACTAAGAACGTACTCTATTGTAAATTGTAATATAAACTCTAAGTAATCAAGCTGTACTGTGCATGAATTTATTTTCTTAAGTTTCCTTCTACCTTATCGATCTACAAACGTTTTAAGATAAAATGTTATAAAGGAATTTGGTGGGATGAAACCACTTTCCGTTGAAGCATTTATGGTGTTCAGTCTACTTTCTGCATGTTTAACTTTTTATTGAAGATTTCAGTGATGGAAGGTTGTGTAAAGGAACCTTGTATATTGGGGGAATTTTAATTTTCTTTTAGCCTCAAAGAAAATATTTACAGTAAAGAGGTAAAAGGAATTCCTGAGAGCAGTAATGATACAAGTGAATTGATGTAGCAAGGTAGATTAACAGGTGTATCTTTGATTTATATTATACTGTAACTAACTCGGTGGCATTATTGTACCTGGAGATTTATGGCCGCGTGGACATAAGCTCTCCATAATCTCTATCCTTAGTTAATGTTTTCCAATCATTCCTGTTTAATTTGGTTAATATTATTCTCCCATCCTATTATTGACCTACATACTGAGTCTTTCATTTCCCATTCGTGGCACGTATCTTGCCAGTCGAATCTTACGAGACATATTGTTCTTATTACGCCAGGTTTCCAATAAAGATCATGTAGCTTAATGTAGTCTTGTATATTCATATGACTAGAGCGAAGATTTTTATGAAATTTCATGTTTTAAACTATAGGTCAGAGAGCGCTGAGACTAAGTATCTTTACATTTTATGATATGTTGAATCAAATAAGACCTTCATATTTTTCATATTTCATAATATTTTGGCGAAATGTTCATATTTCTGTAAAAAAATAATATTCCTTCATATTTTTCAACTTTCAATTTTTTAAAATAAAATTTCTACTAATTCGTTAGAAACATTTTTGGAGTGACTGTAGTTTTGAAATTTTTTGTCAATGTAATATGGTAGACAGCGAAAATTCCTAAGTATCCCATCTGGAACAAGATAAATAGATTTGATAAAAGAAAATAATTGAAAAAAAGGAGAGATGGAATGACCAAGTGGAGGCTTATGTCCGAAACTACAGAAAAAGAACAGGGATTTCCTAACCTGTGACAAGAACATGAATAAGTAGAATAACAATGTTAGAATAATAACCACCCACTCTTTTCTTCTCAGGTAGAAACCTATTCCTTTTAGCTACCTAAGGACAGTCCTTATTTTATGAATGGATTACAGTATTTAAATGTAGGTAAGACTGCTGCTGCTGATAAACTTGAAGCTGTGCTGTGAAATAAGGTCTTGTTCCACAGTTTATGACATTTGTAAAGTTCTTGTAGGTAAAGCCAATATTATTCTCACTTACATCAAAGTATCATATATGTAGTGCAGTAAATGATTGTTCCCATATCATCATATAATGTAGAGCATACTTTTTGATCGTACAAAATAATTCTGACAGACAGGCGTTAAAAAATATATTAAAAGCTCCTAACTGTGTATTACGAACAGAATTGATAATTTGATTATTCAAAGCACATGCATACATACTGTGCTCGGGCAAATTTAATGGAAAAACTAATGTTAAAATAATTCTAACTACATTTCACAATGTTCATACGTGTAATGTATAGGATTGAAAATAATTGTAGTTGCAAAGAGAGTTTTGAAATACTCCCTATAATTATTTGTGGATTAATTTATTTTAACATCTTGTTTCTCCAAATATGACATATAGTACTTGGTCTACTGCGATGGGCAGGACATGTGGCACGAATGGGGGAATGAAAGACGTTCATGGAAGCTTCTTGTAGGAAAACCAGAGGGAAAACGCCCAGTTGGTAGACCAAGAATGAAGTGGGAGAATAACATTAACCATGATTTGAGGGAAAGATTATAGAGGGGATGATTGGAAAACATTGGCTCAGAATAGGGATGTATGGAGAGCTTATGTCCGTGCGGTCATGAACCTACGGGTTCGATTGTGCCAGTGAGTTAGTTAGTTAGTTACTTAGGACTTGGTCTACGTGTGTTCTGATTCATCCAATGTAATGTTATTGTGACATTTATTTATACTGGAATTCATTACCTTTATGCAAGGTAAATAGAAGTCATCCAAACTGTACCAACTCTAAATTTTGTCAGTGGTATATTCGATGGAAGCAAGTTACAACGCTTACTATGTTTTGTTTTTTTATTTATGTTTGGATTTCGTAATTAAATATCATTAGATAAATTAATTGATCGCGTTTTATATAAACCCAGTATTAATTTATTGAAATAAAATGTCAAACTACAGGCTTGGGAGGCCCTTGGGGTAGATTGATGTTGAGACTTCAACATTTCTAGTCAATCTCCAAGGGATGTCCACTGGGTTCGCAGTCCTGCGTGACGGCCCCTTTGCCCCAGAATATGTGTCTGGTACTCATTTAAATTAAGAGCTGAGTAGACTCTAGGGCTATGACACCGCCAAAAGGTTTGGTCCAGCTAAAAGCCTGACCCCATTGAGACTCAAACCCAGGACCTTCCGGCTTAGCGTGATTCCTCACACAATATACTTCAATGTGAGCCTTTAAAATTGCTTCAAATCACGAATATGGCATTTTATTGATAAGTATCAATAAAACCTCATATTGTTAAAACTTCCAAAATGTATTTTATTAAGTGATATTTTTATATTGAGTCAGAAGTAATGAAAAATTAACTAAAATGGAAATACAGTGAAACTCTTGACTTCTTGAGCTACAAAAAGGTCTTCTTGCCTCATTTGTGTGCTTGTATGTATACCCATAAATTATACAGGGCTTGTGTATATAAATATGTGTAAAACGTTGAAAAAATAATAGCTTCATAATATTTTCTGTCCTAATTTACATATTTTTCATATTTTGCTATTATGATTTCATATTTTAGTATAATTTTCTTCATATAATTCCTCGCTTTACATATGACTATTCGTTTCTGTTATTATCTAATACTCGTAATTATTTCTCCTCCCTAAAATCAGAACCCATGTTTCGCATTGAGATAAACGGATACCGAACCGAATAATAAAATATTGTACATACTATTTAATTTTTATGTATTTTTAAGATAAGTTGGGATGACTCCCTGTAATGAATAATAGCATGGATTTCCAAAGTTGGTCCGATGTTTAATTTCTTTGTGCACCACATTCATAGATTGTTTTTCTAAGTTCAAAGAAACCTAGGATTTTATTCTGTAAACTAATGACTGATAATGAGCATATGATTTATTAATAATTTGATGGTCGGTAGTTCAAGTCGGCTGCTAATATTTTCGCATTTCATTTGTATTTCGCCCACTAGGAATGACGTGCGGTAGAGGCTAAGCATGTCATGATCCCAACTTTCTGTACAACCAATTTTCTAAACCTACTGCTGCTACTTATCGCGGAGTAAGTGCTATTTTTCTCAATGTATGTGAATCTGAAGACGAAATGCATATTTAAAAAAAAACAATTAACTCTTTGAAATATTGGATGCGTCAGTTGTTGCCGGGAAAGTTTCTAAACCCAGAAAATTGGTTAAACGGAGGTAGATTTCTGAGCAAGACGCGGAAAATGTAAACAACTTCTCTGAAAAAATACTTAACTCTTGTTAAACTCAAGGTTGGGTGGAGGGATAAAATGAGATGAAGCCCCTATATTTATAGAAGTCAGTGAACGAAAAAGGGTGCACGCTTACCATACCTGACGAACCAACACAGGGGCGGATGAATGAAGTGAAACGATATGTGGTGAGTATGGAGAAATGGTGGAATATAATTTGCGGCAGTTGAAAACGGGAGAAACCCCAAGAAATATCTGCCCAAGCTTCATTTCATCCACCACGAAATCCACAATTGATTGGCCGAAACTGGATCTCAAGGCCCCAGCTGTGCGTGGCGAATGTTTAACCGATAACTGAACGGAGAAAAAAAAGTTTAATGATTTCGGCTATGGCATATTATTAAATAGCATATATTACTATAGAGCTTGATTGTTTAATTTTTAATGCAGACTAATTGTAATGTTGCCTTTACTTTTACATTATTATTAAAAATTGATGTATGACATAGATTGTCAAATTCATATATATATATGGATTGTTATCCGTGAGATCCATATCGCCATAGCATGCAAATTCGCCAGGGTCTTGTTTAATTCTCGGTGCAACTGACAGTAACACTCCCAGACAGCAGTTCCACCCCGTTTCTCAATCCGAAAAAATATTTGCAGTGATCACAGTTTTCCGGAAGAGGAATGAGCTACCGAAGTTAGTCATTCTTTCAACAAGTTACTTGTATTTTATTCCGCCGAATATCTACGCACTAAAATTTAATCCAGCAAGTATAAACAAAGTAATCTAACGTATGTAATTTAAAAGCTTATTTTCCCCATATTTCATTCCTCATTTTGTCATAATAATTGTTTGGCCTTTAAAATGTTTACGAACTTAGATGTATATGAATGTGTCTAAATGGCACAATGAGTAGAGGAGTGCGTGTAGGCAAAGAGTTTTCGGATACTTTTGAAATTCACAATGGGTTGAAGCAAGGAAATGTACTATCTCCTCTACTATATAATTCTCTACTAGAACATACCATCAAATCTTTAGAGTGAAGAAGGCCTACAACTCAATGGTATTAATAAGCTGTTAGTTTATGCTGATGATGTAGTACTATTGGGCGATAGCGAGGAGATACTAAAGGTCAACACGCACACACTAATGAGTAAAACTAAGAAATTTGGACTGGAAGCAAATATCAAAAAACCTAAATGCATGACCACACATAGGAATACATTATATAATGCAAATGGACAGATAATGACAAATGAGGGAAATTTTGAGGAAGTGGCTGAATTCAAATATCTAGGAACAATAATCACAAATGAGAATGAGATGTACAAACAAATTACATAGGTTCAATTCAGGAAAGGCGTGCTATTATGCATTACAGGAAATCTTGACGTCTCAACTTCTTTCAAAAAACGTTAAACTGATCATATATAAAACTATTATTCTACCAGTTATATACTATGGATGCGAAACATGGAGTCTCACTTTTTGGGAGGAAAGGAGATTACAAGTATTTGAGAATAAAGTTCTTAGAAAATGTTTGGACCTAAAAGAGATGAACAGACAAATGAATGGAGAGGACTACATAACGGTAAACTACATGGTCTTTATAGGAAGCTATATTTGCTGAGAACAGTTAAGTCTCGTAGATTGCGATGGGCTGGACATGTGACACGAATGGGGAATGAAAGAGGTGCATGGAAGCTTCTTGTAGGAATACCAGAAGGAAAATGCCCAGTTGGTAGACCAAGAACTATGATTTGAGGCATTGGATTATACAGGGAATGACTGTAAAACATTAGCTCAGGATGGAGATGTATGGAGAGCTTTTGTCCGCGCGGCCATTTACCTGCCAGTTCAATGGTGCCAGTGAGTTAGTTAGTTAGTTAGGGTCCATGTAATTTATGTTGCAAATATGTATTTGTATATTTATGCTGATTGAGTGGAACAGGAAGCCTTAACTCTGTAAGTAAGTAAGATGAAAATGGAAACTAGTGTACGGCATCGTTCCTTTTTCTTTTTTATGAATCAGTTATTGTTAATTTTAAATAAATATTTTCAGGAATTATATGCTTAAAACTTCATTTACAAGTTTTTTTAATTGAATATATTTCATTATAACTTTCTAAAATGTGGATAAAGCTAACTGTGGTGAAATTGGATGTTCCTACCTTCTAGCGAATTATGAAAGAATAACGTTATTCTCATGAAACAATTTTTAAAAAATACAAATATTCTCCGATCACGCCGTAGCGTAGTGGTTAAGGCACTGAGCTACAAGCCGGAGGGTCGAGGGTTCAAGTCCCGTTGGGGTCAGGATTTTTAAACTGACCCAAACCCTCTGGCGGCAATATGGCCCTGGGGTCGACTCAGCCTCTAACGGAAATGAGTACCAGACGCTTGTTCTGGGGCAAAGGCGGCCGTCACGCAGGGCTGACAACCCGGCTGACATCAAGTGCCGATTGTCTAGAAAAAGTGGGAGCCTTAAACTCCTACTACCCCAAGGGCCTCCTGAGGCCTGTCGTGGGATCACTTTACCTATCTAGGAGACACTGAAAATGACAATGATCAAAATTTATGTAGTGTTGCGACATGTGTCGCATCTGTTTAGCCGGTGCGGTTGGCTCAGTCGTATCTGGCGTGATCTGCATCGACTACCGATGTAGTTTACTTGCTCTCCACTTGGAGGTGCCTGAGTACAGCACCAGACATTTATGTCGGTCATACTGTTTTGCTGCAGCCTTTGCCATGGCTACCAACATCGTCGGTGTTGTGTACAGGTCTAGCGTGTCCACGTGTGACTCACTCTCAGTGTTAGCCGGGCCATCGTAGGCGATGGTATCGTTTTGATTCCTGGAGGTTGAATACCTCCGTTTGTGCCAGGCCGTTTAGGACTACGGTTGTGTTTTTGTTAGAGGTCTGAGTAACTCGCTTGTTAACTAGGACATCTATGTGGACGGAATTTGCTTGTAGGCCGAGGCTTTGAATGCCTCGTGATCCCTCGTTGTAAGGAATCTGAGTATTCCGATCAAACAGGTGAAGTTGTTTCTAATATTAACAGTGTTGTATTCTATGAGGGTATTAATTATGGGTTTAATGGTTAGTAAAGGATGTTTGGGCGCCAGGAGTTTTCAAAGGATTTCTCCATGTATGAGAACTTAGGTTGCTCAGGTTGGAAATTGGTAGAGCTGAGGTTCTTTTTCTACAGGGATAAGCAAGGAGCTGGCCGGCGCAAGACTACGCGAGATGAATTTTAATAAATATACTTTATTAATCGATGGACACTGGTTACACGTACGATTGTAGTCAGATTTCATGTCGGACAAGGTATTGACCACAGGAACGCATTTAGAATCCAAGATCGGATCTCTGAGGATCTATCACAGATGAATAATTTCTAAGTGAAGTTATGTTTGTTGCTAATTGATGGCCATTGTGCCAATTACAACTATGTCGGAGAGTCTGTTCCGACCCCCGTCTCAGTGAGCTACGAAGAACTCAGAACGCAGAACTTAGAACGCTGAACTTTTTTTTATCTGTGGGCTGCGGAGAATTCCCACCCCGATGAGTTACGCAGAACTAGCTTAACATAATTTTATTGGGTACAAGGAAAACTTCGCTTACCCTCTCTCTGTACTCGTGTCGTCATGAGGCTTTGAATGCCTCGTGTCACTTGTGTCACTTGTCGTGACATAGCCCTTTACTATATTGGCTGACAACGATTCCTTAGTACCAAAGAAGGGATCGCCGTCTTTCGATTGGACCAGGATCCACCATGTTCCCTGGATGAATACTCTCATCCTAAAATACAGTTATAACAAGAGTTTGTACACTGGGTAATTCCGGTCTAAATTTACTATATAACCTTCTTTAGGTCAGTGGTTTTTTTTTCCAGCTTGTTTGCTTGGCTTCGCGTCCTCGCGGTTTGTAGAGTTCGTTATAATGATTTCTTTACTTCACGCTGCAGTTTCCAAGCCATACATCAATTCTTTGTTCATGACCTGTCAGCGAAGCTCGGTTTAAGATCACAGATTGCTGGCCTACAAAGAAATGCCCGGTAATCCGTTAGTACAATAGATTTCTTCAAATGTTAACTCTTTTGTAGCCGCATCAAGTATCTGTCTCTTGACAATAGCGGTACTTGTTAAATGGTTTCCTTAATAACTAACTGATATTTATTCAGGATCCTATCAACTTCTTTAACTCAATTCATTTTTATTTAATTATATAAAAATCAAATCCCTCGTGTTCTCACGATTTGATTCCATATACGTTTCATATATCTGCGGTGATTATTTCATCCAATAGAGATTTAACATTATAATAACACTTACTTACTTACTCACTGGTACTATCGAACCCGTAGGTTCATGGCCTAACGGACATAAGCTCTCCATACATCCCTATCCTGAGCTAATGTTTTCCAATCATTCCCTGTATAATCTACTTCCCTCAAATCATAGTTAATGTTATTCTCCCACCTCATTCATGGTCTACCAACTAGGCGTTTTCCCTCTGGCTTTCCTACAAGAGCTTCCATGCAAGTCTTTCATTCCCCATACGTGCAACATGTCCTACCCATCGCAGTCTACGAGACTTAACTGTTCACATTATAATAATACACGTCCTAATTGATTAATGTATTCTAATTTCTTAATCTAGGAGTCTGAGTGAATGATTTTGCTTCAATTCGTAATAAAACTTAATTATAGTTACCAAAATGTTCTACAAATTATTTCTGGACATAAAACTCCCAGCGACCTACCAGAGGACTTTTCGACCATTGAATCTAAATTTAGTCGTGTTGCGGGTTTGTTAATTAGATCAACGTTGTGGTAGTGACGCAACATATAGCGTATATATATATATATATATATATATATATATATATATATGAGTTTTAATGCGCTGGCGGCTGCAATTTTTATTTCCCCAACACCAAAGTTGACATGTAGCAACTGATCAAAATGTACAGTACATAAGGACTTTATTAGACTAAACGTAAGATACATACAATGTTATTTTCAATATGGGTCGCACGGGTAGTAATCCGAACGTGCTGTTGACAGTCCGTTACAATAAGTTGATGTTTGGTAATAATACACTTAAAACAAAAAAAAAACATAATAATATTACAATTAGATAACAATAAAATTACATTATACATTAACTTAGTTATGTAGAATTATTAAGAATTAATGGTATTGCAATTTGTTAACATATTTATTTATTCATGAATGAGTGTTGTTTTTACTTTCCGCGTTTTCTCCAGAAAGTTTATCCAATTTTCTGGGCTTACCAATAACTCGTAGCATGCCAATCTTTCACGATTTGAATTTAGAAATCTTTCCGGTAATAACTGACGCCTCCAATATTCCAAATCGTTACATTTTTCTCGTCTTCAAAGCTCCCGCACATTGGACATATTCGCATATGGTGATCGTCGCTAATTTTTAAAAAAATTATATGCCCCTAACCTGAACCAAAGCAAGCCCTGATCTCTCTTTAAATCCTAGATTGAGTATATAAGATTATTTTCCCCAAACTTTTTTTAGGTCTCTTTGTAAAAACAGTGATCGTTTTCCAGCACATTTGGCCAAAATATTTTGTCGGTTTATATCTAAGTACCTAATTCTTAATTTTCTCCACACAGTCTTGCAACTTTCAGTCCCTTTTTCCCATACCCAACCGATCCCAATCTCTTGGAGTTCTCTTCTAACCTTGTCTGCCCAGAATTTCACATTTGCGTTCTTAATTTGGTGGTCGTAACAAATTGCTCTGAGCATTGCTTGTTCACCTTGGATTAGCCGCAACCAGTACTTAAGTACACCAATTTTGCAGTTTATATCGTCCTGAAATTACCCAAATTCATATAAAATTCCAAAGTTAGAAATGGCCTTACTAAGTCCTGTAATATATTTTAGAAAATGCGTATATACCTTATTTAGTATTTCCGTTCTTTGACAACTACAAATCTCACTACGATAGTCCATTACTGGCCTCACCATCGCTCCATACATTTTTTCTAACTTACTAACTGGAATATCAGGCACTCTACCCAGAATACTGAGAATACTATTAAGTTGTCCCCTCGCTTTGAATAATGCTATATCAATATGTTTCTTCCACTTTCCGTTCATTTTCAACGTCGTACCAAGATATTCAAAATGTTTCACGTTTTGAAGTATTTGATCTCTGTATTTCCATTCCTCTGCTCTGCCATAAACCGTCCCATTTTTGAACGTCATTGTTTTTGTTTTACTAATATTTACAGCCAATTCCAACAGTATATTTCCAGTCGGTCAAGACCTCTTTGCTATCACTTGATTGTCTTGGAACAGATAATTAAATCGTCTGCATGCAACAGGACTGGGGCATTAAGAATTTCTTATCTCCGGAGCCTCAATGTCTCCTTCTAGCATTATGGCTGCCATATCATCAACGAATAGATAAAATTAGCATTGATGACAAAATACAGCCTTGTCTCACTCCCCGATTGGCTTGACTGCTCTCTGTGTTGTGCCCTTGGTCCACTTTTATACAAAATTTAACATATTTATAAATTGACATAAAGGCGTGTATCATTTAATGTGACAATCCTTTCCGATTCAATTTTTCCCACAGTGCACTTCGGTCCACAGTATCGAATGCCATCTTAAAATCAACGAATGTGCAAAATAATGTACCCCTCTTGTTTTACAGATTATCATCAATTAATGTTCTCAGAACGAATTCGTTGTCCACTGTGGAGTACCCTACTCTAAAACCTGCCTGAGATTCTGAAATCACATTGTTCACTTTAGCCCATTGTCTCATTCGTTCGTAAAGTACTCTGCCAGCCGCAGAGTGTCCGGTTTTATACTGGAAACCCTATACTTTACAATAGATTTTTCCAAACAGTGACAAGAGGCAAATTCCCCTATAACTTTCTGGTTTATGAGACCCATCTTTCCCTTTGTACAGCGGTTAGATTTACACCTGTCGCCCAGGTTTCCGGATAATTTCCTCCATTAAATAGTTTGTTGAACGCAGTTTTCAAAACTTCTAATAATTTATTTGATATTTTTTTAAGAATTCTCCTGGTAATCCGTTGATTCCAGGTGTTTTACCGTTCTTTGAACTTTTAATGGAACAAATCACTTCATTTTTCGAGATATCCTGATATAGTAATCGTATATATATTGCGTCGGGGATCTTCACTATATTTCCTTGATTATATCTTAACCCCTCACCTCGCAGTAACCTATCAAAGTAGTTTTTTCCATTCGCCGGGCGATATTCTTGTTCGATTTATGTTCTTTACTTTGAGTTCTCTTATCGCTTTACATATGTCCGTACTGTTTCCACTTTCAGTCGCCGTTTTCATTTCATCCGATTTCTTATTTTGCCATTCTAGTTTTGTTTCACTTAATAACTCTTTGTATCCCTTTCTCGCTGCGCATACATTTTTCTGTTTTCATCTGTGCTTTCTTTCTAAACTTTAAGAGACTATTCTTCTTCTTTCTTTAAACCTTATTATACCACCCTTTGCCCTTCTGGTTCATTGTGCATTTAACCTTGAATTTTTCCCCTGCATTGTTAAAAGATTCTGTCAAAATTTCAATAATTTCATCCCCGCTAAGATAATTTATTTGCAAATCCTGTATTAGTGTCTCCAGACACCCGATAAATCTTCTCTCCGATCCTCAATCTACTTGAAACGTGTAATTGTCCGTTATGTTGTTGCCACCCCATCAGTAACTGTCTCCCTAATATATTTTGTATTTAAAATAAGTTTGTTTGGGAAATGGTGAGATTCGGTTCTGGAAACTATATAGTTTCCAGTATAGTTAGGACTGGAATCATGTCTTGATGTGCATAATATATAATCCCTCCATTTGTATTAATAAATGTCAGTACTCCATTTTTATCTCCTGTATGCTTCCCGTTCAAAATGTAAAGGTCAAATGCATCGCAAAAAGCTAACAATTGATTTCCTTTTGAATGTATAATTTTATCTTTACTTCTCTTATCCTCACCTCGTGCTTCATTATCATCTGTTTTTAAAGTGATATTAAGGTTGAGTTCGTTAACCAGAAATATCAGACATTAGGTGTAGGAATTAACTTAAAAACTAAAATTTAAAAATGGCTCTAGCGATCGTAATTTTCGATGTTTTACGCCGCAACTCCGTATGTGCTACCTAAGTAAACCGAGAAAGATATTGTTAAAAATCAGTAAAATCCGACCGTTACAACTGAAAAACCGAAATGAAAAATGGACTGTAGAAACAGACATGATTGGTTCTTCGCTGTGTATACCATACAATTTAATCTACCCTTAAATTCGCAACGTATCTTATATGATACATTAGTTTAATTTATTTAATATTTTAATAAAGTATTCGAAATATGAATCTGCACATATTATTTAAATTGGGGTCAAATTATACAACGTTATGAAAATAGGTAATAACCTACGGTTGTGCATTATAACTTTAAAAAAGCCACCGCTATGGTTTCGAGGTAACGTGCTGACTTGTCACGCAGCGGGCCCGGGTTCGATCCCGGTCGGGACAGTTTCTTGGGTGAGGTTATTATCGGGGTTTTTTCTCACCTTTAAGACAAATGTCTTATGGCCCAAACGGTCCCCGAACATCATCTGGTCATAGCAATCATCATCATTCATTTTAGATTAAGCTTAGGATTAAGGACTCTCCTGGCGCACCACTATCATCATCATCGCTCATCGTATCATCGGAGCAACGTAACCCCGCCTTCTAGGCGCCCCAACCTCAGAAGTGCGTTACAATTACGCCAATTCAGGAGAGAACTGCAGAAATGTCAAAAAAGGACAACCTGGGGCATTAAAAAAGCTTTAAAAAAGGTGACATCAGAAATTTAATTTGTCCAATTTAACAAAATAAATATATATTCCTTAAACAATTAAGTATCTAAAATAAATTCGACTTACTGAGAATTTCCGTTAGATTACACGTTTGTGCGTGACAGATTTGTTCATATAAATAGTATGATATTTGAATAACTATTTTATTTAATCTGCTACAGTAACATTGTCATGTAATGAGTAGAGTACCCTGATAATTGCATAGCTGTATTAGTTCATGTCTACCAATATTCAGGAATGTTATATAAATGCATTCCAGTTGAAATGGCTTACGACACAAGAATATACGTTGGCCTATAGGCTACATTTTTAGAGCTTTAAGTAACGTAAAAATTTTAATGTCCGGTTATTAGAATCCTACATTTTTTGAGTCACTTCTATCCCTCTTCATAAAATATCCCGCTAAATTTTAAATCGATAAAGATAATGGCAAAAATATCTGGTAACTTTTTGTTTATTTATTTGTTTACACATAGTATAAGTACATACATATATTTTGAATGTATACCGAAAAAGCAGTATATCATGCTCGGGAACAGTCCAAAAATAAATAAATAACATAATTCGAAATACAAAAAAATACTTTTCGGTAGTTAACAATCATAATATTACATTCTGAAATAGGTCTGTGTGCCGTATACATGAAAACTCTAAGGTAGGAAAGAAGAATAACATTTATTAAAACAATATTGTATGCGAAATAGAGGAGCAAAAATAAAAAAAAATTTGATTTACAGCTATTTCAATAATGTTGACGTAAATCACATAGGCCTACTTAATAGGTGAATTTGTGTTTATTTCATGTCGTGTCAAATTTTATATATTTATGTTATTAAAATAGTGTGGAATATGAACCATTACAGTTCTCAAACCATTTACCACACGCAACTTCCGCCAACATTAAAACTAAAAATTAGCGTGTGGTGACTTATTTTAACATAAGCAATATTAAGAAAATTCTGTATGTATATATAAATAAATTAATTAAACCGCACAAATTTAACTACATATAGGGGGGTATTATATAAGCAATTTGAGTTAATGAACTACTAGTCTACGAATAAAAGTATCCAAGTTATGATTCAATTTGTAAAAATGGTTGACAAGCCACTGATTAGGCCTATTTCAAATTAAAATGGAAATAATATGATACAGAGACTGTAACTTGCAACAAGCATGCGCCTTTAGCTCAGTGATTATAGCAGTCTTACTATCGACGCAAATGTATGATTGATGCATCACGTTCAACACCAGGCCCTTGAATCATTATAGGAAGATTTGGACGCAATATTTGTTTTATTTTTTTTCCACGTAGTAACGTGGTCGTACAAATAAATCGAGTTGTAAAATGTAAACTCGAATTAAATTTAAATAAATCAACGGTGGAATTGTTATGTACTGTACGAAGAGAAGTTCTGAGGTTGAATATAATATAATATTATTGATGCATCGAAGTTAATTGTTAAATTAATTAATTATCTACAATCCGAAGGATAAAGTGAAGCTGGAAAATACAGCTAATGGAAGGTAGGTGAATGATTACATATGGTATAATTTTTCTCAACAAATTTTACTTCAGAAAATAGTGTTTTCAAATAATAGGCCTAACTGTGAATTATGCAAATTGGCACGCCATATATATTGTTTGTATCATGACATTAGAATACCCCTAAAAAAATAGGCCTACCTCATTCATTTTTATTTCTTAGACTGTAATATGTGTACTTCTTCTTCTTCTTCTTCGTCAGGCTCTACGACTTCCAGTGGAATGTCTTGGCCTTCTCAACCAGTTTACGCCACTTCTTCCTATCTTGTGCAGTGGATTTCAAATCAAAAATCCCCATCTCTCTCAAATCTTCAATTACGTCATCTTCCCATCGATCCTTGGGTCTTCCCCTTGGTCTTGTTCCTATATGTGTACTTATTCGTCATTATTTCTTTCACAGAATAAACGAGGCTGTAAAGATCAAATCCTATGTGTGTATTTTCGTATGACAGTGATTGGGAAGTCTACACATGTATAAAATTTTAGGTAAGTAAATTTGAGGTATTCAGAGTGGATCTAATGCTGCTACCTTCATTTTACTAACTTTGAAGTTTCATTATTTTTGTTTAGTGTTTCTTATTAGATTCAGTTATGAAAGTGGGATAGCATTATTCAGAACACCCATAAGTGTAAAAATTAATCTTAAAAGATAACAGAAGTTTAGGTATAAAGTTTCCATTATGTGACAAAAAATGAAAAAAAAATCTGTTTACCTTTCCTAATAATTTTTAAGTTCTGAAGAATAACAGTGCACATGTGCAAACATTTATAAAAAGTTTATAGAGTTTTATTGCTAGATGGAACCACATATATGTGAAATCGATATGACCAACATTTGCAATAAATTCCCCTTCCTAACCTAACTAAACAATTTACATGCATATTATTTAATTAAATGTTCACTAACTTTTTAGCATTGGAACCTAACAAAATGAACTGAGTGAACATCCATTTTTGAATATTGATTTTATTCCAATTTCACAGATATCTCCACCATTTAGTAGAAGTTCATTTAAGCGTTTGTGCATATGCACAACAAATCTGCATAACTTTGAAGAAATCATTGCATACATAGATAAATATTTAATAATTGTAAAAAAAGTTATAAGTATTGTTGCAAGTGTTTAAAATATTATCAAATGTTAGTAAAGGCAGAAGAAGTACGTAGAGAAACAGTATTAAAAGAATATACTATGGAAACTGAAGGGTAAGGTAATCTAAAGTTGAGCCAAAAAAGTCCAAGTCTAAGTAGATCCATACACATGTGTCAACAGATAAAACTGGATATAATTACAAATCATACGAACCGCCAATATACACAGCATATTAGAATGCTCGTTGCCAACCATAGGAGAAACATTCCAATATTAAAGACTTAAACTTAAAAAAGAAAGTAAATAAACACTGAATGGTAATAATGAAGACAGTGTATCATTATTATTAGTTTATTTATGGTTAATATGGTTTATTCTGTCCTTTTAAGTCAAGTATTTTCAGGTATCGTAATTTCAATTTTCAATGCAAGTTTTGACTGCTTGTGAAATATTACAAGAAAGAACTTAAAAATATGTAAGTGTATACATGTAGGCCTACATAATACATATACAATGATTCAGGATCATATTGTGTGAAGTCCATCTTTTTACAATTCTTGTTGTGAATGTCACATTTCCAAAGCCATTTGATAATAAATCAGGAATTCTTTATTTTGATAAGTAACACCTTTGGAAAATTAGAGTATGATATTCTTGGTTTTTATTTTTTTCAATGCCCATAGATATGGGACATTGACATAACTAGAATTCTAAATAAAACACTTACTTAGAATAGTATGATCCTTCTTCTTCTTCTTCGTCAGGCTCTACGACTTCCAGTGGAATGTCTTGGCCTTCTCAACCAGTTTACGCCACTTCTTCCTATCTTGTGCAGTGGATTTCAAATCAAAAATCCCCATCTCTCTCAAATCTTCAATTACGTCATCTTCCCATCGATCCTTGGGTCTTCCCCTTGGTCTTGTTCCCTGTGGCTTCCAATTCAAAATATCATTCGGCAATCTTCCCTTTGGCATTCTTAGTGTATGTCCAAACCATTGTAATCTTTTGGATTTGATGAAACTAACTATATTTTCTTTATTATTCTTGAGGTATAATTCGTCATTCCTTCTCAACCTCCAATTTCCATTTTCCTTTACTGGACCTAGCACTCTTCTAAATATTTTCCTCTCAAACGTTAATAGTCTTTGTTTATCTGTTTCTTTTAGTACCCAGGTTTCAGCTCCATAACATATGATTGGTCTTATTATTGCTGTATATAATTTGAATTTAACATTTTTTGATATTAATTTGCTTTTGAATATATCGAAATTAGCAAAATATGCTTTATTCCCTTGCGATATTCTTGTTTTGATTTCTTCTTCAACAGTATTATTATCGTTTAGTATTGTACCTAGGTACTTAAAGGAGTTAATTTGATCAATACAGTCACTATTTATAGTTAGTTCAGTCAAATTTGTTTTATTTCTCATACATCTTAAATATTTTGTTTTATTTAGATTGATTACAAGCCCATATTTTATACTTTCATTTTTCAATTTGTCAAAGGTTTCCAGTAGGGAATTTTTTGTTCTTGCTGTTATTATTACATCATCAGCATATGCAAGACACTGTTTTAGTCTTGTTGAAATATTTCCTCTTAGATCAAGTTGTTTTAAGACCATATCCATTACTATACAGAATAATGTCGTAGATAAAGGATCTCCCTGTTTGACCCCAGAGTTTACTTCAATCGCATCGCTGAGTGCGTTGCTACATTTTAATCTTACTTTGGTATCTATCAAGGTTAAAGCTATTAATTTTATTAATTTTTGAGGTATCTCATATTCACTTAGACTTTCAATTATTTTGTTTCGATGTACAGTATCAAAAGCTTGGGAGTAATCAACAAATATATTATATAAGTTAATATTGTATTCGTGACATTTCTCAAAGATTTGTTTCATTACAAAGATATTGTCTATTGTTGATCTGTTTGGTCTGAATCCTGCTTGGGCCTCACTCATTTTCCCATCTATTATTTCTAAAAGTCTATTGTTTAATATAATTGCAAAAATCTTGTATGCTATGTTCAAGAGAGTTATAGGTCTGTAATTATTACATAACAGTTTATCTCCTTTCTTGAACACAGGACAGATAATTCCTTCATTCCAGGTTGTTGGTATTTCTTCTTTATTCCAAATATTGAGTATTAGTTTATGTATTTTTTTGTTTTAATGTTCGTCCTCCATGTTTAATTAATTCTGGTGGAATATTATCAGGACCAGCCGATTTATTTGATTTTAAATTTTGTATAATATAACATAGTTCGTTCCACGATGGAGGTTGTATTGTTTGTGAGTTGGGAAAGTTTGGAGTTTCTGGTATAGTAATTCTTGTTTGATTATCTTTATGAAAGATTTCGGTGAAATATTCTTTCCATC
The DNA here is from genome assembly GCA_030220185.1 of Diploptera punctata. Lineage (NCBI taxonomy): Eukaryota > Metazoa > Arthropoda > Insecta > Blattodea > Blaberidae > Diploptera > Diploptera punctata. The sequence goes on from JASPKZ010001597.1 coordinate 129,173, forward strand.
TTTGAAGAATTTGTTCTTTTTGTGTTAGGATATTACCTTCATTATCTCTGCATAATAAAGAACCTGCTTTGTATTTTTGGAAACTCTTTACATCTTTGAAGAATTTCCTGGTTTCATTTTTCTTATAATTTAGTTCTATTGAATTGAGTTTCATATTAAGCCATGTTCGTTTTTTCTTCTTACATAACTTATTTGCTTCGTTCCTTTTGATTTCATAACTTTCTTGATTCATTCTTGTGTTCATTAGTAATTTTTTCTACCTTGCTTCATTCTTCTGTTTTATGGCTTCTTTACATTCTTCATCCCACCATTCGTTGCGTGGTTGGACTTCTTGTTTCATTATGGTGACATTAGCTGATTCTTTAATTGCTTGTTGTATTGAGTTCCATTCTTCGTTAATATCATATTTTTCATCTAATTTAATCAGATTTTCATATAACGTCTTACAATATCCTTTAAATTTAGCAGCATTCTGTAAATTATTTTGATTCCATTTAATATTTATCTCCTGTTTCTTTTTGTTTTTATAGATGGTTGGTAATGATTGTTTCATTATCACTTTCACTAAAAAGTGATCTGAATCTATATTTGGTCCTCTGAGGGATCTTACATCTTCTATCAATTCATGTTTATTACCATTAGTCAGAACATGATCAATTTGGTTTATGGTATTGTTATCAGGTGATTGCCATGTACCCTTGTGTATTTCTTTATGTTGAAATTGTGTACTCATGACTTTAAGGTTGTTCACAGTTGCAAAATCACATAGCAGTTCACCATTTGTGTTAGTTTGTTCATGAAGAGTATGTTTTCCAGTTACTGAGCTGAATGATTCTTCTTTGCCTAATTTGGCATTGAAGTCTCCAAGCACTATCACTGTGTCGCTTGTAGGAATTTTGTCCATTACTTTTTGTACTACATTGTAAAAAATTTCTTTAGTTTCGATATCTTTATCTTCAGTTGGTGCATAACAATTTTCCGATTTATTGAGGGTCTTTCCACTTTTCAGCGGTTGCCCTTTTACCAGCCGGCTGCTGGCCCTTCACATCCACATGTGTCAATCACAGAGGTAGATGATCAACAGCCAGTGTAGGGGTGACATGTGGTTAGCATGTCGAGTCCCCCAGCCGTTATAGCTGGTTCCTCAACCTGGAGTCGCTACTTATTGTAGCTACCCAATTGCCTCACGATGCTGGGTGGGCACCGGTCCCATACTGGCCGAAATACCATGAGAAAATTTCTTCCCCCATGGAGACTCGAACCAGCGCAAGTCCCGTAGTTCTGCGCCAAGGCTTCCTACCTTAACCGCTCGGCTACGGCGCGGGACGCATAACAATTTACTAAGTGTAAAATTATTATATTTTCCCCTAATGCGCAGTTTACATACTCTTTCATTAATATGAACAAAATCTATAACATGATTCTGCAATTTCTTCATGACTAAAAAACCTGTTCCAGCTTGTCCGATTTTCTTTTCAGTTCCAGAGTAATACAATGTATAATCTTGTTTGTTGATTATTCCGCTTTGAGCCCACCTTATCTCTTGTAAGGCTATTATATTGAGATTAGTTCTTCTGATTTGATCGACTAATTCTTGTAGTTTTCCGGGATTTAATAAAGTTTTGACATTCCAAGTACCTAACTCTAGTTTATTCATAGTCCTTTTTCTCTGCTGTGGTCGTCTTCTTTGCTTCTGTCCGGCTGTACTGTGTTGAGATGATGTAGCGGGAAAGTTTTTTACAGTGATAGGTTGCTGGCCTAACGCCCAACCACCAGCTCGGAGGACCAGGTCATTTGATTTCGGGGTTTCCGTCCCCTAGATCAGTTGCTTTCACCACAGCTGTTGAGCCTGATCTACCCATCTGGATTGCTTCTTAGTCTGATCACTCACCTTTGGCCTGTCCAGCTTGGGAGGCCCTACCTGTAGCTATGCTACTGCTGGCATAGCCCAAAGGATCATTGTGACTTGCAAGCACCCCCACCAACGACAAGGTCTTGCAATCCCTAGGGGGTGAGTATGATCCTAGATCGTCAATATATATAAGGGTTGGGAATACCTTCATTGTGAAGGACATTGACAATTATTATATATACAGTGAGTTTCACTCGATTTGCGGCCACTAGCATAGACATTGCATGGACAGCATTAGTTGATGACTCAATGCTTGCTGTCACTTTTCCCACTATCGGCCGCAGGTCAAGTGAAACTCACTGTATATGTATATATACATGTATGTATATATTTATTTATTTTTTTCAGGCTCTACAGTAGGTGTAAAGAAGTTGCGCTTCAAGAATATCTACAAGTGTATTGTAAGAACATACCAGTACATTATAGACTATGCAGAAAAGTGGTTGTGTTTTATTAAACAAATTTTTTTGAACTATTATAGAGCATATTTTAAATTACAAATTTTAAAATTATGTTAATATTATGTCATGTAAATTTTAATTCATCCTTACTTCTACCTCGTTGAGAACTTTCTATGTCTTTTATAACATTTATTTAACATGTGCAAAAAAATCTTAATATGAAGTGTTGGTAATTACTTAGAAAACAAAACTGTTCCGTCTATTTTAACAACAATAATTTGGCCTAACATTCATCTATTCAGCGATTTCCTGGTAGTAATGAAGGTAGGCTTTTGTGTTAGGCGTAAATAGGTGTGTAAGCCTAAAATGTCAAACAATTTGGATTCTTCTCGCAGGTGGATATTGGGCCAGCAGCTAGCTGATGGGCCAAGGGCATTCTCAGCTTGTTGCACCTTGGAGAATATACATATTTCTTCTCTAATGAACTATTAGATTTTGTAATCAAAATGTAGTAGTAGTAGTAGTAGTAGTAGTAGTAGTAGGACTTTATTAGACAAAAGTAAGATATTTCCAATATTATTTACAAATATGAGTCGCACGGGCAGTAAGCCGTACGTGCTGTTGACAGTCCGTTACAATAAAGTTATAATTGGTACTAGTGTAAAGAAAAATAAACAACAAAAAAAGCAATAACATTACAATTACATAAAGAAAACACAATAATAATATTACAATTAAATAATAACACAATAGCATTATACACTAAAAAACATTAACATTACAATTACATAAAGAAAACACAATAATATTACAATTAAATAATAACACAATAGCATTATACACTAATTAATTTATATATAATTGTTAATAATTAATGGTATTGCATTTTGATAACATATATATATATATATATATTCATGAATGAGTGTTGTCCTTATTTTCCGCGTTTTGTCCAGAAATTTACCGAGGTTTATCCAATTTTCTGGATTTACCAATAATTCGTAGCATGCCAATCTTTCCCGATTTGAATTTAGAAATCTTTCCGGTAATAACTGACGTCTCCAATATTCTAAATCATTACATTTTCTATTAGCCTATATGTATCTCATCTTCAAAGTTCCCGCACATTGGACATATTCGCATATCGTGATCGTCGCTAATTTTTAGAAATTTCCATGCCCCTAGCCTAAACCAAGCAAGCCCTGATCTCTCCTTAAATCCTAGGTTGAGTATATACGATTATTTTCCCCAGACGTGTTTTAGGTCTCTTTGTAAACACAGTGACCGTTTTCCTGTACATTCGGCGAAAGTATCTTGTTGGTTTATATCTAAGTACCTCCTCCTTATTTTTCTCCACACGTTCTTGCGATTTTCAGTCCCTTTTTCCCATATCCAGCCCATCCCAATCTTTTGGAGTTCTCTCCTAACCTCGTCTGCCCAAAATCGGTCGATGCACAAATCAAAATGTAAAGGTAGGTGATCCCATTATAGGGCTTGGGGTAATAGGAAGCTAGTAAATAAATGTGAAATAATCTTCTTATAAAATTACATATAAAATAACTAGGTTTATTGTTGAAATATTGAATCTTTAACTATGTATGTGACCGAAGTTTCATTGAAAAAATTCTGTTCATCTTGAATAATGTACATACTGCAGTAACTATAAAATGTATAATTTTTTAAAAATATTAATTTTAATACAAGACAATAAATAAATCATGTTATTTCATTTTTAAAAGCAAACAAACTAATCAAGACAAGTCTGGTTACTAAATAGAGTTGATGTGCGTGCATTCACATATGAGTAGTTCACAATAGAGAAATGATGCATAGAATTTCTTTTTGCTACATTCTTATAAACCTAAGGTATTTTTGAATTTTCATTTTAAGAACATTTAAAAACTTGTGCTTGAATTACTTTATGGTTTCAGTTCTTAAAAAACAAAAACAAATAGCATATTAGACTCATTAGACCAGGCTCGTCAAATGGTGCTGCCTTAGCATATCCATTATCCAGATCCTGTTTGATATTTCTTAATGGAAATAACACAAGAAATGTTACTTTGTAAACAATTTTGCATTTTTTATTTTTACTTAACAAAATTATTACAAATATTTTGTCAATATTTTTGTTGTATAGTTCTAACATTTCCAATTATTTTCTAATAAATAGCGATTTCCCATATTCATTATGTTCATCTAAAAGTGGAATGGTTTTTAATAAATACTTATGAAATTGTGTAAATCATTTTAGTCAACTTACTAATTGATGAATTAAAAAAAATGAAAATAATTTATAATTAAAGACATCTGAAAAGTTGGCAAAGTTCTTGTAATTTTCTTTTGAAGAGAGTAAGAATAAAACATGCTAAAATTGTTCACAAAGTAGCATTGCTTGTGTTTAGCTTTAAATTTTATTTTTAAAAGAATGGGTAAGGATAGGGTACTTTTATTGTGATTGAGCCACCGTGGCCATGCTCAAGTAGTACCGTGGTCATCTTCAGATGGCGCAGCGGTATGAAATTGCGTCCAAAATTTAACACAGAGAGGCCACTCTATTCGTTCTCTATGTTCAACACTACATACAGTACGTGTACACCTTTTTGTCCTTTCTTCCTTTATTATGCATGTCCTGTAAATTAGATGGTCTAGTTGTTTATTCATTATTCTACAGAATACGGTATTGGAATGTCGGCGCAGCCGACACGTGTTGTATAGACAATTGTTTGAAAGGTTGTAATAATAAATGCACACACTGTAGAGTACAATAGGTTTCGTAAAAAAATGTGCAATTATACTGTACAGTACTTATGTACTTAAATAAATGATAGTGCAGCGATCACAAGAGTAATAACATGAAGAGGTACTGTGTATGTACACATGACATTCATAATGTTATTGGGAAATAAGAAACAATTCATTTGAGTAAACCAGAACAAAAATGTAAAGCGCCTGCAGACTCATTAAAGAAATTGTTCAAAGTGGCCAACTGCATTCTCAAACCACAGACCACATCGGCGACTAAACGATTCTCGTATCCCGTTTAAGATACTAGGTGTCTTGCGGTTCACATTACATGCTGCGATTATACGTGCAACTAACAGTTCATCTGATACAACAGAGGTCGCATACACCAATATTTTAAAGAGTCCCCACAAATATAACCAAGTAGACAGAGATCCGGAGAGCGAGCTGGCCACACTACAGTTGAACCACCACTTTCTATATCCAGCGGCCAGGATACACTTCACCAAAATGATTTCGCACATTCTGGCAGAAATGGGGAGGAGCCTGATGTGAAGAGGAACTTCTTTTAGCAATCTAGTTAGGACGTGATCTAAAAAGTCTTACTGATGATCCCAGTTTATATCTAGGGAAGAAAGTTCGCGGCGGCCTATGATATGGTCAGAAATTTCTTACTACCCATACGTTCATCCGCAAAATATCTGCTGTTGACCCCTCTCAAAGATGGCATGAAGATTTTTATAATCCCATATATAATAATCAGCAGCATCATCATCATCATCACTCCAGGGATTAGGGAATAGCCCGTTCCGACTTCATAATGCATCAGCCCAACGTCTTCCTATGTCTTCCAACATCACGTGCTTCCTCTTGCTTGATTATTTTTCTTGCTAACAATGGATATCTCTCCTTACTGCCTTTCCACCAATATGAAGCAAATCCATTTCTGTCTGTAATTCGTGACCTTATCCAATAAAGGCTGTACTTTCAATTATTCTCTTATATCCTCATTTCTTATTCTATCAAGGTCCTTGTACATCCTTTTACTTGCTCTTAGGAACCTCATCTCCGCCGCCTGTATTCTATCCTTCTGTTTTTTTCATTGGAGCCCAAGTTTCACATCCATACAATATTGTGGGAACCGCCATAACATTATACATTTTTATCTTTGTTTCTTTTCTAATTTTATTTTGAATGTTCTCTGTATTGCCCCACACACCGTCTGAAATGTATTTATTTTGGAGTCAATATCTCTTTCCACATTGTAGCCAACATCACAGCCCAAATATTTGAAACTAGACACCTGTTCTATACTTTGATTTTCTAAAATAATTTTGGATTTTACTGGATCTCTTCCTCTAAAAGCCATGGTCTTCGTTTTCCTTACAGAATTCTTTAGATCATATAATTTACATATTTCATTTAATGCATGCATAGATTTCTGTAAGGCGCCTCCATTTTTCTGTATTATGATTACATCGTCAGCAAATAGAAGATTATGTATGCACACTTTATTATCTATTCTTATTCCTGGATTCACTAAACTTTCATTTATTTAAAATATCGTATATATATATATATATACATATATATTAAACAAATTGGGTGATAAACTACATCCATGTCGTAATCCAGTATTTGTTTTGATTGTATCTGTTTTTTGAATCCAGTATCTATAATTATATTTGTGTCTTCACATAATTTCTTAAAGTTTCAACAAGGCACAGCGGGTATCCTTTCATTCGTAATATTTCCCATACGTTTTGTCTGTTTACTCGATCGAAGGCCTTATCCAAATCTATAAATCCTATGTGAGTTTCTAAGTTATGTTCTCTTCTCTTATCTATGAGTTGTTTCAGAGTAAAGACATTGTCTATACATGACCTTCCCTTTCTGAATCCACTTTGATTTTCATTTATTATTACTTCTCTTATGTTTCTCAATCTATTATTTATTATTTTTGTATATATCTTGTAGCCAGTATTCATTAAGCTAATCCCTCTCTAATTCTCGCAATTTCTCCAGTCTCCTCTTTTAAATATATTCTTCACAATTGTTGTTTTCCAAGTGGTTGGAATCTCATAGGTCTGCCAACATATATTAATTAAATGAAGTATTCGTAGTTTACACAATATTCCACTATATTTGACTAACTCCATATTTATATTATCTAATTCTGTTACTTTCCTATTCTTAGTGGTTTTCAGAGCCATTTCTAATTCATTTATGTCCATTACATCAATATTTTCCACTTTTATCTCTTCCTCGTTGTTCTCTTTTCCTTCAATTTCCTCCATTTTCCAAAGTTTTTCATAATGTTGTATTCATTCTTGTTCTGGGATTATATTCAATCTGACAGAATCTTTCTCAGTTTGATTTAGATGCTTCACTAATTTATAACCTATTTCTTGTCTTCCATACATATCATGTTCTAATGAGCTTATAAATTTATCCCATTACTCCTGATGGGCTTTTCTTATAATGATTTTAGAAATTCTCCTTTTCATTTTATATTCTTCGTAAGATTCTTCTGTTTTCAGTCGTAAATATGTAAGATATGCTTTTTGTTTTTCATTCACTGCATATAATAATAATAATAATAATAATAATAATAATAATAATAATAATAATAATAATCATCCATCATCTTCCGATATCATGGCAGCTGCCGCCGTCTTCCGGAAACCAAACGCCATTCCTCTCTATCCATCCATTGATCTTCCTCCATTCCTCTGATATTCATAGCTGCTTATACCCCTTCTATCCAAGTTTTCTTCGGTCTTCCTCCTTTCCATTGGGATCCATTCCATAACAATTTTTAACAATCTTTGCTCTGGCATTCGTTTGACATGACCATACCACTGCAATCTTTTCTTTTCTATGATGGCTATGATGTCCGGCTCCTCTTGTACACCCATAATTTCCCTTATTTCTTTATTTCGTATTCTATCCATTCTAGATTTTCCAGCTGATCTTCTTAAAACATCCACTTCTGTACTTAAAATTCTTTTCATTTCCCTGGTAGGAATTTGCCAGACTTCAGCACCATATGTTAAAATGCTCTGAATTATGGTTTGATATATTTGTAATTTTCTATTTTTTGTAATATTTTTGCTCCACCAAACAGAGTTTAAAGCATTTATTGCTTGTTTTGTTTGTGTGATTCTATTTTTAATTTCCACTGTGTTATCGCCTGAATGGTCTAATTTTGTTCCTAAATAAGTTCATTCAATACTAGGTTATAGTTCTTCTCCATTGTTGAAATTTATATTTTCCATTTCTTCTCCTATACACAGATATTTAGTTTTCTCAATGTTTATATAAAGTCCCCATTTTTCATATTCTTCTTTTAGTTTTTTAGCCATATATTCTATGTCCTCGTGGTCCTGTGCTATTAATACCTGGTCATCTGCAAAATTTAATGAATATACATGTGTATTTTGGATAGGTATGCCCATTTTTTGACATTTTTTCCTCCAGTCTCTTAGTACTCTTTCGAGATAAATTTTAAATAGAGTTGGAGATAAATTGCAACCTTGCCTTAAACCCTTTGTAATAGTAAATCCCTTTGTTATATGATTTCCAACTTTTATTTTCGAAATAGATCCTTTGTATAATGCTTTTATAGCTTCTACTAATTTTTTGGTAATGTTGGAATCGTCTAAAGTTTCCCATAACATTTTCTGGGGATACTATCATATGCTTTGGTTAAATCGACACAAAGCAAATGTAAATCTCTGTTAGTTGCTCTTTTTTTCTATCATTTGTGTTATGCAAAATATATTATCTGTGCATGACCTACCACTTCTAAAACCAGATTGTTCTTCCATTTCTTTATCCTGGTATTCTATATCAACCATTTTACTTAGTATACGTCCATATATTCTACTTAATGTACTCGTTACTGATATGCCTCTATAATTTTCACACTTTCTTTTGTCTCCATTCTTATGTATCGATGTTATAATAGCGACTTTCCACTCTTCTGGCACTTCTTCACCATTTATTATTTTATTAAACAGTACAGTGATCATTGCCAATAACTTCTGACTGCCATTTTTAATCAATTCTAGAGTAATACTTCCTGGGCCGGCATTACTACCATTTTTCATTTTCATAATTTCCTTTCTTACAGTATTTATATCAATTTCGATTATGTTTCCTGTTTCCATCTCTGATAAATCGTCATTTTCTCCCAAAAATTCTTTTCGGTCCTCTACGAAAAGCTTTTTGTAATATTCTTCCCATTCATGTATCCCTATTAGGTTGAGAAGTTTCTTATTTCTATTCGATGAACGTATATTTTTTATAAATTTCCATGATTCAGAACTATTCTTGCTTCCTAAATATGTTTGTATTTCTGTACATTTCTTATCCCAAATCTCGTTTCTGTGTTTAGTAACCATTCTTCTCACTTTTGCTTGTGCTTTTTGATATTGTATAATAATAATTCATTCATTCATAGTGTTCTGCTCAAGAGCAGGTCTTTCGCTGCAAACTCAGCATTCTCCACTCTTTCCTTGACTCAGCTTTCCTTTTTGTATCTGCATACAAACCATTTATTTTAATATTGTCTATCATCTGATGTCTTTTTCTGCCTCTAACTTTCTTTCCGTTGACCATTCCTTCTAGAGCATCCTTCAGCAGGCAGTTTCTTCTTAGCCAGTGCCCAATCCAATTTATTTATCTTTATGAGTTCCAGCATTGTTCTCCTTTCACCCACTCTGTCTAGCACATCTTCATTTCTTAATAATAATAATAATAATAATAATAATAATAATAATAATAATAATGTTTTATTTATTCTGGCAGAGTTAAGGCCATAAGTACTCCTCTTCCACTCAACCAGCACAAATACAAATAAATAAGGTAACTGAGGATGTTATGGCCCACTTAACGTTTGAGAATTTTTACAGCCGCCATTTTGGCCCGAATTTGTTTGGTTTTCTTTGTATTATATTCTTGTATGTGTTAATTTTCTTACAAAAAATAGTAACTATTGTACCCGCATGTTAAATTTGCTAAACTGGTCGTTTCCCATAAGCTTACCTTTGGGCCATAACACCAATACATGTAAGGGGTATGGCCCACTTATTTCCCCATTTAAAACACGGTTAAATTTTACTCAGGAATGTAATTAATACGCATTGGAAAAAATGTAATGTACAGTATGAATAAGAACAGTTTACAACATATTAATGAAGTCAGTTTACAAATAATTAACTCAAAATTATATATGTCAAATTATGGAAAACAAAGATTCATTCTCAAGAGCGGCAAACGAAAGATTCGTGGTCTTCTCTGGACAGCCCCACGCATTCCTCTTGAATATAATTATTACACACTGTACACAGGGCTCATGTCCTTAACCTCGTATCTTTTACAAATTGTGGAGTACCATCTGAGAGATTGGATTGGTAGCTTTTTGGATTTCATTTAGCCTCCGTTATTTTAGCTCTTTGGGCTTTATTCTTCTTGCTGGTGTTGGTGAGCTTAGCTATCGTTTTCTTGGTGTTACTCTATAAAAATAATTGTTTCCTCAAATGTACTCCACGCGAGTTGACAGCTGGTTTTCTGTTGGTGGTTGTATTCTTCACCCTCTTAGGTGTGGGGAAGAAGTCACTAAATAAGCTCTACCTGATGAATTTCTTGATGCATTTCCCGGCGAATTATGTTTAGATTTTAGAGGTGTTGAGGGTTCATTTTCAGCATTCACATTGGTAGGTACTGAATCGATGACATCCTAAAAATCAATTTCAAATGAAAAGTCATAGCTACTTCCAGAGTTCGATGAAGATGAGTAATTTCGCCAACGACGTTTAGAAGGCTTTTTTGTTGCAGTCGATTTCTGAGATGTGCTTGAGAGTCCTGAAACTCCCGGCTGTGGATTATTAAAATCTTCTTTATTCTGGAATAGCCAAAAGGTTGAAGGGGTATATGCCTGTGGTTCTAAAGCCTGGCGTACAGAAACCTTGTTTTCTTTTACCTCTCGGATGGCCTTGGATAATGACTCCTGTGTCCACTTACCCCTTTTGTTCAACTGACTGTCATCGGACGTATTTTCTTTTGCCATTATTGAATATCTGGAAAGAAAAAACTATATAATATTGCAGTAATTTTGAACAATTATAAACGTATTGGTGATATGACCACCCGGCAATGCGTGGGCCATAACAGAGTGGTTTCATAAACAATACGTAATAACCACCGCCACTTTTTACTTTATACAACAAATTACTCCATTGTAAGATTGTACGTTACTAAGTAATACAATATCAACGTTCAAATCGATTTAATATGGTGATTATCTATGAAAATATATATCACTTAAAGTAAAGTGATCCCACAACAGGCCTCAGGAGGCCCTTGGGGTAGTAGGAGGTTAAGGCTCCCGCTTTTTCTAGACAATCGGCACTTTATGTCAGCCGGGTTGTCAGCCCTGCGTGACGGCCGCCTTTACCCCCAGAACAAGCGTCTGGTACTCATTTCCGTTAGAGGCTGAGTCGACCCCAGGGCCATAGTGCCGCCAGAGGATTTGGGTCAGTTTAAAAATCCTGACCCCAACGGGACTTGAACCCTCGACCCTCCGGCTTGTAGCTCAGTGCCTTAACCACTACGCTACGGCGTGCCCCCATATATCACTTACCAGAAGCAAATATGACAAGCGAGATTCTTGCTTCGCGTTCATGTAGCAAATGGCGGCATCCGGTTAAGACTAACTTTCCTCCAATCATCCTAATCGACTTTTCAGAACGTCCTGAAGTGCCGTTCACTTCCATCTACTGGCTGCTTCATGTACTAGGTTCACATTAAACAATGGGCCATAACACCAACCGGGCCATAACACCCTCTAGTACTGTTTGACAAATATAGATATACACTATACTAATTATAAATTTAACCAGTTAAGTGGTAGCTACACATTTACAGCGCGCCTCCCTCAATGGGACATTTAAACCAGGTAGTGGTTACCCTCAGTGGGACATTTAAAATTTGTATTCCTTTGAAGAATTACAACTTTATTTTCTAATGCTAATATTACTGTTAATGTGTTATTTAAGTAGTTCAAATAAACATTTTTATATTATGTGAATATTGTAGTTTCTCTATATGCATTAACGATAGAAGAAAATATAATTGAAATAAAATAAAAATATTAACAAACAGACAAAAAATAATCAAAAATAAATTGTACGAACATGTAAGCACGCCACTGCTTAGCTTTAGCATGCACAACACTGAACCTGTAAGAATGCACTTTTCCCCCAGTCTTTCAATATCCAGCTGGGTGTCATAAATTTCAAGAAACTGTCAAATTTAGCCCGCCAAACTGCAGTGTAAACTAGTTCACTTTTTTACATTTTTCTGACCCTCACACAAGTCCAGTTAGAACTTTTTTTTGGCCTTCACTCATACAACAACAGTATACTTGCAAGAGCGGGAGGGGCTGTAACAAAAGTAAATGATAAGATCGTAACAAACAATGCTAGAAGTGTCCCTATACCTGAAAATTGAAAATGTAATTATATACTGCTTGCTTGCAGTCTACTCACAATTACTTAGATTTATTTTGTTGAATATCATCTTCATCCCATTTCGCCCTTAGTAATCCACGACAGTGTGATACCGCTTGGAACAGGACACTGCACATAATGCCATATTGCAGTCATCACAGGGAATATTATTTCATACTGTTCACCTGTCTTAGAGCACAGGACACAGCGACGCTTTGGTTCCTGTTTGGATGTAGATGGTGGGATAAATGACAGGCAGCATTGGTCCTGGTAGATGGTGCTAATTTTGCAGGTCTAGTTTTCAGATTTATGATACTTCAGTATCATGTTCTCGATCAATTGAAATTGAAATTCCATACGTTTCCTAATGCCCCATGATTTGACATTAGAGCAAATATGAATTCAGACAGAAATGCCTAAATTGGTTCTGGTAATATTGTTGTGTAATGTGGGTGCGGGAGCGTTTGGTTGGTGAAAAGGATAATTGTGTGTATATTAATTCGGTAGATTGGAAGATTAATTATGGTATTATAGGTAATTGTGGTGATTCAGGTTAAGTTGAAGTCTTGAAGAATTAAAAGATGAAGTTAGTAACAAAACAAAGTGTAGTTTTATTCAGTAAATGTGGACACACATAAAATACAAAAATCCAAGATTCTTCTCAAGACGGTGAATATATATTTTTTTCAGCCCCTTCGCAAAACACAGTACAAAGACATTTTCTTAAAGTAAAGAATGAACAGATATTTTTTTTGTATATAAGTCACCCTAGCTTGGTCCTTTTTTTACGACATGTGAGAGGGTGGCATCTGACCAGTTTCAATTGACCTGTCTCCAATACGTAGTCGTAAACCCGTTACACAATTTCTAAGTGTTTAAACTAGTAACTTCTCTTTTTAATACATTTTTACAGTACACCTTCCCCCTTATTGAAGAAATCTATATTAATACATTTCGTCATTAACACTTTTCTTCATTATACCTTCTAATTCTGATCAATCTCTATCTAATGATTATTTTGTTAAATTCTAACTAAGTTACTTTCCTGACACGAATTATAGGCTGAGAATCATTGAACACATATCATTACAATACATTACAAATTACAACATATACTCAATAAACTAAGTCCATCCAGACCTCACGATATTGTTAAAAGTATTCATCATAATTTTCGCTTGTTCGGGCGTTATTTCTTTCTGAATATCATAAATTTCATGCCCAGCATTGTTTTAATTCTTACCACGGTTATATCAGTTATTTGAACTAAAGAATTAGTAATCTGTGCTTTTCTGTTTAGCACAACTTTCAAATGAATACAATTCATATGGAAAGGAAAGGCAGCTATTCGTCTTCTCTTCATTATATGGTATTAAAAAACCTACCTTCGTTATGCCTTTACATTTTTTACCATAGTTGCCTGTCAATTAATAAAGTTTACTTTTGTATATTATCGCAATTGACTGAGTTCCTTATAAGATAATATAATTATACAATCACCCATTATTAATAATTGTCTATAATCCTAATACTAAATGTATCATTCTTTTAATGTGTATACCTGTTTCCTAGTATTTAAAAAAATTATTGTATATATTTTATTATATCTTTATTTATTTCTGATTCCAACTCTTAATGATAACATCGTATGGCGTATTCAAACAATAATTATAATTTTACTTAGAAGCTCCTAATTTTAACATTTAGATTATAAATAAGCTATAACTCAACATAATGTATACATTTTCGTTAATTTTATTATTAATATAAAAATATTCTAGTTAAACCATATATAATTTCATTAAAAATATGTTACATTTGGTATATTCATATAATGCATAATTTCAACTTCTGATAGAGTTGTATTTCTCCCGTCTTTTCAAAATAATTCCTAATGTTTTTACTACTGAAACATTTACCTTTCATTTCCTTCCGTACACATGTGATAATGACATAAACACTATATTATGATACAATTTCTCTCCCACATTCCTCAATTAAGCTAATTTTAACCTTTCTATGTGATACCACTGATCACACTTTATTTTATCAACTCATTTACTACCTACATGTGCTAACTTCACATTAATATGTTTAACTTCTGCGACCTTGTAAGGTCCCATCCACTTGGATTCCAACGTATGACTTTTGTTCCTTAACATATAAACAAGATTCCCAACTTTTATCTTTACAGATTTAATATCTTTATTCCTACGCTCTGCTGTCTTAAATTTTTTTCTGCTGTAAATTTTCGTTAGCTAATTTCCATATTTCTTGGAATTGCCTTTTCATAACATTTACATAATTATTATAGTTATATAATGGTTGCGGCTTTTGTTGTAATATACCTGGTATATTAGCAATTCTACCATACAGTAATTCAAATGGTATGAATTTCGTCCCTGTATGTGGAGTGGTTTTATACACGAAAGTTGCATACGAAATCCAATTATCCCAACATTCAGGCTTATTGTCTATGTAGATCCTTAAATAGTCTACAAGTATTTTATGACTTATTTCTAAACTTCCGTTACTCTGTGGTCGATATACACTGCTATGTATGTGCTTAATACCTAATAATCTTGTCATTTCCTTGAAAACATCGCTCATAATTGTGACCATTGGTCAGTAAGTAACTCTATGGGAATGCCGTATCTTAGAATAATTCCTTCCATCAACTGTTTCGCGACCTCCTCCACTGTAATTGATTTTAAGGGAAGTACTATTAAATATTTCGTTAACAAGTCCTGACATGTCAATAAATATTGGTTTCCATCTTCCGTTTTTCTCATTGGACCTACGATATCTAAAGCTATCTTATCCCACGGCCTAACAGGTGTGTCTGTTATCTGCATCTGTGCTTTTATTTCATATCCTTTCTGTTGCGCGCATTTTTGACAGCCCTTAATATATCGTTCCACATCATCATCATCATCATAGTACATTCACGAATTTAGGCCATTTGTTGACCTGTTTCGGCCTCAAGAGAAACACCATCCAGAAGTCTTTTGAGTGGACGTCCTGGTCTTCTTCTTCCTGCAGGTTGATATCTTAACATTAGTTTGGGTATTCTGTGATCTTCCATTCGATGAACATGTTGTATCCATCTTGACTTATAATCAGAAATTTTGTTTTCTAAAGATTCCATGTGTAATTCTTCTAAGATGTCTTCATTTTTTTTGTGATCTAGTAGTGTGTATCCTGCAGTCCCCCGAAGATATCTCATTTCAGCAGATCTAAGTCTCTGTATATCCTTCTGTTTCAACGTCCATACTTCGCTACCATACAAAAGAGTTGGAAGAGCCAGTGTTTTATACACTTTCAGTCTTGAATGCTTTTGGACTAACTGTGGCTTGAAGATAGAATTTATTAACCCTAAAATTCTTAAAAATGTAGATATTTTTGCATTTACATCCTTTTCTTCTTCATATGAAGATATTGCATCCTAGATATGTAAAATTATTCACCTGCTCCAAAATTTTATTGTCCAGTACAATTTTACTTCTGACAGGATCTACACCTGAAATGCCATAATTTTTGTTTTTTCTGTAGATATCTTTAATCCATATTCTTCTGTAATTTTGTTAAGTTCATACAGACCTTTCTGTAGATTATCTTCGGAATTTTCTATTATTATTTGGTCATCTGCAAACAATAGGGTGTT
The DNA here is from genome assembly GCA_030220185.1 of Diploptera punctata. Taxonomy (NCBI): domain Eukaryota; kingdom Metazoa; phylum Arthropoda; class Insecta; order Blattodea; family Blaberidae; genus Diploptera; species Diploptera punctata. The sequence goes on from JASPKZ010001597.1 coordinate 145,409, forward strand.
TAATTTTCTATTTTCTGATATTCTTATTCCAAATTTATATGTTTTGTTCCAGCAACATATTACTTCATTGATATAAATTGCAAAGAGTGTTGGGGATAGGGGGCAGCCTTGTCTCACACCACGATTTATAATTCCTTCTTCAGAAAATCTGTTATTTAATTTAATCTTTATGGTGTTGTCTTTGTAAATATTTTGTATGTTCTGCCGAAGTAAATTTGGTATATTTCTGTCTTCCAATATATTTAAGAGTTTTGATCTCTTGACTGTGTCGAATGCTTTTTCAAAATCTATGAAAGCAAAATGTGTTTCTAAGTTGAATTCTCTTCTTTTTTCAAGCAATAGTTTAACAGAAAATGCTGAATCAATACAAGATCGTCCTTTCCTAAATCCATTTTGACATTCCATAAGGAATTTTTCACTGAAACTTTTCAATTTTCCATTTAAAATGTCTGCATAAATTTTGTAGCATGTGTGTTTAACAAACTGATTCCCCTATAGTTGTCCATTTTTCTCTTGTCTCCTTTCTTGAACAGGGGTATAACAATGCTTGTCTTCCATTCTTGTGGTATATCTGCATTTTTGAATACATTATTAAAGAAGGACAACAGTCTTTCATGGAACTGTTTGCCTGCATATTTGTACAATTCAGAATTCAAGCCATCTGTGCCAGTTGCCTTCCCATTTTTAATTTCTTTAAACTATTGTTCAATTCTTCCAATGATATTATGGAATCTGTCTCATTATTATTTCGGAAAATTGTATCTTCATAGCTATTGTCAGTCCAAAGACTTTTATAATAATTGAAAAAATCTTCTTTTGTTACTCCGCAATTAATTTTGGTAGATTCTTTAATATCTTTATTCAAATGTTTTAATATTTTGAAGGCATTAGGTTGGAGCTTATGCAAATCTGATTCTAAATGTGTAACAAAATTTAACCATGTTTTCCTATGTCTCTTTCTTATTTCCCTCTTAACAATAGCTCTACAGCGTTTGAATTCTATTTCATTTTCTACTTTCTTTGTGTTCAAATATTTTTTATAAGCTGCATTTTTTTCTTCAATCAATTGTTTTATTTGATCATCCCAGATTTTTAGAGTTCTATTTCTTCTTTGTTGTATATTTACTTTTCCTAAAGTTTCATTAGCTGCATTTTGAATTATCATTTTAATGTTTTTTCCATTCTTCTTCGACATCATTACTTTCTGGAGTTGTAGCCATATATTGCTGAATTCTTCTCGAATATAACCATTTAATGCTGTCATCATAAAATAATTTTATCTCGTACTTTTGTTCTATGCTATGTTGTTGTTTCTTCTTTTTTAACCATCTTGGTGGAAATCTTATTCTTGCTTCTACTAGGTAGTGATCTGAACCAATATCATATCCTCTGTAGGCTCTGACATCGAGAAACAATTTAAAAATCTTATTATTTGCAATGAAATAATCAATGATTGATTTTGAGTCCTGACGATGCCAGGTATACTTATGTATGTTTCTATGATTGTAAAAGGTATTCGTTATTTTCAGTTCATTGTAGATAGCAAAATCTGTTAATCTTGTCCCATTCCTATTGCTGGTTGGTTCGCCAAATGTTCCAATATTATTGTTGACTTGAGCATTGCCCACTCTGGCATTTAAATCTCCTATTATGAGAATGTAATCATTTCTATTAATTTTGCTATAAATTTCTTGTAATATTTTATAAAATTCTTCATTGTCTTCGTTCCACATCTTTAAACATATTTTCCCAATATTTATATAACTTGATTCTTTCGTATGTCCGATGTATACCTCCAATTGGACATACATTAAATTCTTTTATTATTTGTAACTTTTGTTTCTCTGTTAATTCATCTCGATTTACTTCACCTACTAAGGGATATCTACTTAATGCGTCGGCATTAGTGTTTTTAGTGCCTGCCTTGTCTAAGGCCTTGAAATCATATTCTGCCATCATAAGTTTCCATCTCATAACCCTTGTGTTTGTAGATTCGGACTCTTTCATTTTATCTAATATGGTTTATCTAATTGATGGTTTATGATCGGTTACAATTACGAACCTCCTACCTAATAGATATGGCCTGAATTGTTTACATGCCCAAACAACGGCTAAAAATGCCTTATCAAATGTGGAATATCGTTCTTCTGCTTGATTTAACGTCCTACTGGCATAAGCTATCGGCCTATCTTCTCCGATTTCACCCTGACTTAATATGGCTCCAATTGCTACCTGACTTGCGTCTGTTGTTATTATAAAGGGCTGCGAAAAATCTGGATATCTCAGAACTGGTTCGTTAGTCAATAATAATCTTAAAGTATCAAAACTTTCCTCACATTGTTGATTCCAATCCCATTCTACACCCTTCCTTAATAGTTGTGTTAATGGCTTAGCAATTTCACTAAAACGTGGTATAAATTTTCAATAATATCCGGCTAAACCCAAGAACGATTTTACATCTTTCGTGTTTTTAGGAGTTGGGAACAACTGTATCGCCCTTATCTTACTTTGATCAGGTTTGACTCCCTCTTTACCTATCACATGTCCTAGATACTGTAATTGTATTTTCAAGAATTCACACTTATCCGGTTCTAATTGTACTCGATATTCCTTCAATGTTTTGAATACCTTCCTCAAATTTATATTGTGTTCCTCTAGAGTAGCCCCGAGTATAATAATGTCGTCTAGATACACAAAACAATTTACTCCTAACATACCTGCCAATGCATAATTCATAAACCTTTGGTAAGTACTGGGCCCCCCCTTGACGCCAAACGGCATACGACAGAATTCGAAATGCCCGTCCCTGGTACTGAACGCGGTCTTCCTCCTATCTTCTTCCCGAACACTTATCTGCCAATATCCGCTCGCACAATTTAAAGCACTAAAATATCTCGCCTTACCTAGCTGATCTAATATGTCTTGAATATTAGGTATTGGAAAGCTATCTCCTACCGAGTACTCATTTAATTTTCGAAAATCATTACAAATCCTCCATTTTTTATTTCATTATGCTAGTGGTAATCTACCTTCTTCGGCACGACAATTATAGGGAAATTATATGGTGATGTACTAGGCCTAATGATTTCTTGTTCCAACATGGTTTTGGTTTGGTCTTCCACTTATTTCCAATAAGCTTCCGGTATCCTATAGGGCTTTACATGTATAAATTGCTGTTCATTTAATGTAGGCGTACCAATCACATGCTTCACTGTTTTTATTTCTGTAAGCCTATCTCCTGGCAACCTGAAAATCTCTGAAAATTCCTTACATATTTCCCACACTTCGTCCTTTCCTTCTGTGATATGACCTAATCTTAACTTATTTCTTAACTCATTAATTCTTTCATTACCCATTAAATTTTGATTTCCTATAGATTCTGTCTTATCCCATCGACTTAGTTCAGGTAGTTTATCTAATTTATACTCTTCCTGATTTAAATTAAGTACCATTGTCACGAATTTTTCCCCGTCGCAATATACTAAACTTTCTGCACAATAAACTTAATTTCCTAATTTCTGTCTCTCTATCCTATAATCACCTGGATTTATTTTCGTTTGAAATGCTACAAGAGTTTCACTCATAGGAGATAATGGCTCTACTGATTTCCATGGAATATTTAACGTAATTTCGTGCTGTTGCAACCAATCTCTGCCTAACAATAAATCAAAATGTTTTATCTTCCCCGGCATTATATCAAACAGCATCTCTTTTCCTTCCATTTCCAATTTCACTTTTCCTAAAGCTCGACACCGTTCTCCACTTACAGTACGAAATTCCTCACATAAAGGTATAATATTGTTATTTGCACTTAAACTTTTTTTATTAACCATTGAGATACACGACCCTGTATCGACTAATGCTAAACCCTTTCCTTCTTTAATTTGAGGACATTGAACAATTATTTCATACTCATGTGTACTACCAACTTGATTTTTTACCATGAAAAAATGTCCTTATTATTTTCATCTCCCAATGTTATGGTCCTTACTTCACTACTCTGTCGGCCTACTTCGCTTGTTATCTGTGTAACAGCGCCTACTTTATTTATTAGATCCTCTTGTGTAGGAATCTCTGGTTCGTGTTCTCGAACACCGGACTCTTGGTCCACCTTACCGTGCCTTTTTACTTGGCAATTTACTACCGAGCGACATTCTCTTATGGAATGTCCTCCTGTGGAATCTTGGTCCACTTTACCCTGCCTTTTTACTTGGCAATTTACTACCGAGCGACATTCTCTTGTAGAATGCCCTCCTGTGGAATCTTGGTCCACTTTACCCTGCCTTTTTACTTGGCAATTTACTACCGAGCGACATTTTCTTGTAGAATGCCCTCCTGTGGAATCTTGGTCCACTTTACCCTGCCTTTTTACTTGGCAATTTACTACCGAGCGACATTCTCTTGTAGAATGCCCTCCTGTGGAATCTTGGTCCACTTTGCCCTGCCTTTTTACTTGCCAATTTATTACCGAGCGACATTCTCTTGTAGAATGCCCTCCTGTGGAATCTTGGTCCACTTTGCCCTGCCTTTTTACTTGGCAATTTATTACCGAGCGACATTCTCTTGTAGAATGCCCTCCTGTGGAATCTTGGTCCACTTTGCCCTGCCTTTTTACTTGGCAATTTATTACCGAGCGACATTCTCTTGTAGAATGCCCTCCTGTGGAATCTTGGTCCACTTTGCCCTGCCTTTTTACTTGGCAATTTATTACCGAGCGATATTCTCTTGTAGAATGCCCTCCTGTGGAATCTTGGTCCACTTTGCCCTGCCTTTTTACTTGGCAATTTATTACCGAGCGACATTCTCTTGTAGAATGCCCTCCTGTGGAATCTTGGTCCACTTTACCCTGCCTTTTTACTTGGCAATTTACTACCGAGCGACATTCTCTTGTAGAATGCCCTCCTGTGGAATCTTGGTCCACTTTACCCTGCCTTTTTACTTGGCAATTTACTACCGAGCGACATTCTCTTGTAGAATGCCCTTCTGTGGAATCTTGGTCCACTTTACCCTGCCTTTTTACTTGGCAATTTACTACCGAGCGACATTCTCTTGTAGAATGCCCTCCTGTGGAATCTTGGTCCACTTTGCCCTGCCTTTTTACTTGGAAATTTATTACCGAGCGACACTCTCTTGTAGAATGCCCTCCTGTGGAATCTTGGTCCACTTTGCCCTGCCTTTTTACTTGGCAATTTATTACCGAGCGACATTCTCTTGTAGAATGCCCTCCTGTGGAATCTTGGTCCAGTTTATCGTGCCTTTTTACTTGGCAATTTACTACCGAGCGACATTCTCTTGGGAAATGTCCTCCTTTTAAGACCGAGCGACATTCTCTTATGGAATGCCCTCCTGTTTTATTTTCGTACACCCCACTGTTTACATCCCTGCAATTCTTTACATAATGACACTTTTTCTGACTATTATTATTGGGGGTACTTACTTTCCCTTTCATGGAAAGACTCTCACTCTTTACTTGAATAGCTATGTCAATCAATATAGGAGGACCTAATTTTTCTATCACAGGTTTTAATATTTGTCTGATTTCGTCTAATACTATCCCTTGTACAAACATTTGTTTTCCTACATGAATCATAATGTCTTGGACCCCTTCTATCTTAGCATTTTTCCAACCTGATGTTATTTTACACATTTAACTCCCCAAGTCGGCCATTATACTTTCCAATCTATTTCCCCATTTACTCATCGATTCTTTCTCTTTTTGTCTCATTAAAGTTAGTTCTTGCACGTAATAATAGAAAGTTCTTTTTATAGCATACTGATTTTCTAATTTATGATTGATATATTTCCATGTTATTTCTACACTCTCTCTATTGACTATATTAAGGATTCGTTTCGCATCCCCTGTAATTTTAGCGATGACATATTTTATAAGTAACGCTCTCTGTGGTTCCGTCACTAATTGATACGCGTTTTCAACATTATCTATGAAATTATTTAATTCACTCGGCTTTGAACTATCGAAACCAGCACTAAATAATTTAGCCATTTCCGAAACCGATGCTATTGGCCTATCCTCTAGTCTACCTTGTAATTGTTGCACTTGTTCATGTCCTCCATTATTATTGATTGAGCTATTCAAGGGCTTTTGTACACTGAATAATGAAAAATACAAGAGTAACCTAACTCCGCAGAGTTTACCATTTACCTGGATCACGTGTCTTGTAGTAGACAGACGTTCGCGTAGGTTGGCGCCTGTTAATGAAGAAATCAACACCTCCGCCGATCACAGGTCATGGAGTCCTAGGCTTGCGTCCACAATCAACCGGAAGACTTCTGTCAACGGGTTGCGGATGAGAGGAAGGAAGTGACACCTCGATGTCCGTCCCTTCGTCGTCCTACAGCTTCTCAGTCTTCTAGACCTAGAGGTCTCCATCGAGGTCTTCTAGAGCTAGAGCTCAATTTCCTTAGAATCACGCTAGAGATGTCCGTCGAGGAATTCCGGAATCGATGCTCAGCTATATACTGGATTCGGAAGCCGCCACACTGGTAAGAATTGAAGATGAGATTGAAGAAAATATAGTTGCTTGCAGATTTCACCAACCAGGTGTGTTAATTAACACCTTAAATTTCTCACGGAGCTGCCACCATTTTATGTTGTGTAATGTGGGTTCGGTAGCGTTTGGTTGGTGAAAAGGATAATTGTGTGTATATTAATTCGGTAGATTGGAAGATTAATTATGGTATTATAGGTGATTATGGTGATTCAGGTTACGTTGAAGTCTTGAAGAATTAAAAGATGAAGTTATTAACAAAACAAAGTGTAGTTTTATTCAGTAAATGTGCGTCTGTCCTGGACACACATAAAATACAAAAAGCCAAGATTCTTCTCAAGACGGTGAATATATATTTTTTTCAGCCCCTTCGCAAAACACAGTACAAAGACATTTTCTTAAAGTAAAGAATGAACAGATATTTTTTTTGTATATAAGTCACCCTAGCTTGGTCCTTTTTTTACGACATGTGAGAGGGTGGCATCTGACCAGTTTCAATTGACCTGTCTCCATTACGTATTCGTAAATCCGTTACACAATTTCTAAGTGTTTAAACTAGTAACTTCTCTTGTTAATAAATTTTTACAGTACAATATTTCTTCATCATCTTTCTTGTGCTACGATAACTCACAAGATGAGCGTCGCTAAGATCTACAACTCCCATTTTCGAATTGTAGTTGAGTCCAACTTTAGGCTTTGTGACGACCTGGCCTTGAACCTTGGTAGATACCATCTTCTCATCATGCTCTGTACTTACGAGGCAAATATCCTTCTTATCCTTCCACTTCATCACCATCCATTTATTCTTGTAGGCCGATACATGTGAGAAGACTGTATAACAGTGAATTACATGGTCTTTATATGAAGTCAGCCAGGTATAATGATAACAGTTAAGTCTCGCAGACTGAGATGGGCAGGACATGTGGCACGAATGGTGAATGAAATACGTGCGTGGAAGCTTCTTGTAGGAAAACCAGAGGGAAAACACCCAGTTGTATATCACGAATGAGGTGGGAGAATAACATTAACTATGATTTGAGGAAAATCGATTATACAGATGATTGGAAAACATTGGCTCAGGATAGGGATGTATGGAGAGATTAAGTCCGCGCGGCCATGAACATACGGGTTCGATAGTGCCAGTTGTAGATCACGAATGAGGTGGGAGAATAACATTAACTATGATATGAGGGAAATCGATTATACAGGAGATGATTGGAAAACATTGGCTCATGATAGGGATGTATGGAGAGCTTATGTCCGCGCGGATATGAACATACGGGTTCGATAGTGCCAGTGAGTTAGTTAGTTAGGGCGATACATGTTCTCCCTTCTTTAGCTTGGCTTCCCTTATTTCAATATTTACACCTTTTCTGTTTTGGCGTAAAGTTATAATTGCGTCAGTTCGTTGTTGACACAATTTTTCAAATCAGGACTCGTTAACGAGTTGTCCATGGTAACCATATATCACATGAGAGGGTTCATTAGTTGCAACACAACTTTAGACCCATCAGCCTCATTTTTTAACGACTGGTCGAATATTGTATCCTTCCTTAAATATGTAAGTTCCACACGTAGCCCGATTTCGCCTCGCATAATTCAAACGATTTAATGCCAAATCGGGAACGTTTAGAAGGAATGAACACTTTCCAGCTAGTCTTCCCTTCCACATCATCAACAACTCGTCTATCGAAATATCATAATCCACAGTGTAAACACTTCTAAATCTATCGTTAAGATGATTTAAAGTCTGTTTGAGTTTGTACAGTCTCTTAGATCCACACGTCGCCTCATCATATTCCTCATTATTTACAAAATGTAAAATTTATGCAGAAGGTGGAATCTCCTTTCTGAAAAAAAGTTCCAAAAATATTGGGCTTTCCAAAATATTCCTGCTTGAAACATAACTTTCATTTTCAGGTTGTTGGTGTAATCCTTGTAATAACAAAAATGCCAGCTAATTAATTATTTGCCATTATCCATTACCTTCCATTTATGGGCTCTTGATCTATTTTCTTAAATGTGTTTTTTAGGAACTGCTCAGCATACTATTACTATTATCACTACTACTATTACTATTAGCTCTATTACTATTACCATTATCACTATTACTATTACCATTATCACTATTATTATTATTAATATTATTATTATTATTATTATTATTATTATTATCACTATTAATATTACTATTATCACTATTACTGTTACTACTATCTCTATTACTATTACTGTTATCACTATTGTTATTACAATTATCACTATTACTATTACTAGTATCACTATTATCACTATTATTATTACTATTATCACTATTACTATTACTATTATCACTATTACTATTACTAGTATCACTATTATTATTACTAATATCACTATTATTATTACTATTGTCACTAATAGTACTATAATCAATACTACTATTACTAATATCACTATTACAAATATCACTATTAATATTATCACTACTACTATTGCTATTTACATTATTACTATTTCTATTATCACTACTACTATTACTATTATCACTATTGCTGTTACTATTATCATTATTACTTTTACTATTATCACTACTGTTACTATTATTACTGTTACTATTATTAGTGTTAGTATTATCACAATTACTATTACTATTATCGCTATTATTATTACTTTTATCACTATTATTAATACAATTATCACTATTGATATTACTATTTTCACTATTTCCAATATTATTTCTTATCACTATTATTATTACTATTATCACTGTTATTATTACTTTTATTAATATTATTATTTCTATTATCGCTATGACTTTTTCACAAATACCATTATCGCTATAACTATTATCACTATTAATATTACTATTATCACTACTACTATTACTAATATTAGTATTATTATTACTATTATCACTATTATTATTATTACTGTAATCGCTACTAGTATTATTACTATTATTATTATTATTTATTTATAAATAGTTGTAGTGTGTAATTAAACATCTTCCTGTGCCCAAAGTGTTTCAAATCTTTATCTTATTTCTGCATTCTTCTCTATCTTCACGTTCCAATTCTTCCAGTCCTAGCTCCCTCATATCTCCCCTTACATCATCCACTTATTTAAATCTGGGTAGTCCTGTCTTTCGTTTCTTTTCGCTGGTGGAATCTATTATTATCTGGGTAACCTTTTCTCTGGCATCCTACCTGTATGACCATACCATTCTAGTTGTCTGTTTCTAACAAAATCTAATATTGAATTTTGGACTTTCGTTTGTTGTGTGATTATTGTATTTCTGATTTTTTTTCAATTTAGAATGCCTAGTTGAGCATCTATAACAATCCATTTCACTAGACATAAGTTTTAAACTCGAATTTTTATTCAACTGCCACGTTTGTGCACCGTATGTTGGCGTGCTTCGAATTATGGATTTGTAAATTTGTAATTTGGTATCTATTCGTATGTTCTTATCCCAAAATAAAAAAAAAAACCGTTTAACATTGTCATTACCGATCTGCCTTTTTGAATTCTATATTCTATGTCATTTTCGTGGGTACATTTTGGGTTAATTTTGATCCGCAGGTAATTACATTCTTCACATCTTTTGATACAACCCATTGTTTTTATTATTATTGTCCATAATCCATGTGCTATTATTATGCTGGACTTGACACATATAAACCAAATATTTTAATTGAAGGGTGAATATTTTTCCTCGCTAATACGTAATAAATAAATAAAAACATAAATATATGAAGCTATATTATCTTTTAGTACATAATAGTACAACATTTTTGTTAAAACGTGGTAATGCACAGAATTAAATTTATATAAATAGTGTTATCGAGTTTACGAAGGCAGAGATATTACTTAATATAGTGTAAAGTGGACGTCGATTACGTGGCGGGAATTAAATATTATAGGATGTACTTTGCGAAAATGCAAATGAATAAAATAAAAACGTCGAGGGGTTCGAACCATTGGCTTTCATATACATTGCATCTTTTTGTAATTGGTTTAACGAACCATGTTACTCGAACGTCGGATACTAGTTGTCTTGTTAACTTTTACACTATGAACGAGAGTTGAACTTATTTTGAAATCTCGCAATTTGAATAATATTACATTTGCCGAATACTCGTTAATATCTAGAAACATATCTTCTTCACTGTTCTTTAACTATTAAAACAATTAAAACCAAATACAGCGTATTTGAAACATTTAACAATGCGTTACCTCGTGAACCGCAGCTTTAGCTTTTCAAGCATGCGCGGTGGGACATAACAGGGGCTCTGCTTTTTGAAGCGGCACATTCTTTCAAACCCCTCATCATTACGTAGGTATTGCTTAACCTTAAAACCCGTTAATTACATGTTACTATAAATAGAAATCTACCAATGTACAAAAAACAGCACTCATACCTCATATAGGGAAGAATTAAGATTACTCTGCATATATAAAATTCCAAAGCAGCAATTTCGGACCTCTCAGTTTTACGTGGGCATTGCTTTTCATTAAAATTCGTTAAGTACAAGTTATTATGAAATTAAACCTTTCAATGTACAGAAAACAGCTCATATACTTCATGTTGGCAACAATTAAGATTACTCTGCATACGATTACTTGTGTATGCAATTCCGAATACGAAATTTCAGGCTATTCAATTTTAAGTAGGTATTGATTATCCTTAAAACCTGTTAACTACACATTACTATAAATATATAATAAACAGAACTGATGAAATACCTCATATTTCCAACACTGTTTCCTTCTTCTTCTTCTTAAACTTAATTTGTAGGATTTTCATCCTGTTTATTTCCAAAATAACTCCTCGGAGGAAGACGTACTGGATGTGCATTCACTGTCTATCCATCTCTTGGCAGGTCTTCCTCTTGTTCTTCTCCCGTCCATTGGTCTATCTTCTTTAGCTCTTTTTGCAAGCCGGTTTTCTTCCATTCTTTCTATATGACCCTTCCAATATTTTCGTCTATCTATAATACATTTTGTTATGTCTTGAATATGGCATTTGTCCCTAATTTCTGTATTGTGTATTTTATAAAAAAAAGAAGGAAAATTTATATCGCGCCCCGCCAATGATTAACTTAACTTCTCGAGAATTTTTAATAAATTTTAGCTTACATTTAAGTAGATCACCTCAAAATAATACCTCAGTTAAAAAATAATCTATCATTTTGTGACATAGGAAATAATTCAACAAACGATTATAATAAATCACCCAAATATGTTACTGCAAATATTCTAAATATCGGCCCTGAAGTGAGGAACTTGATTGTAAAATTGATGTCTTATTTACACAATATTAATAATTTTTAACTAAAGGTAAAAATCTACGTAGTATAAAATAAAGTATGATACAAGGATAGGATAGTTTTACATAACTGTTGAAAAATTATGGCTTCGCCTATCGATTCAGATATAAACATTTGAATCCAACATTGTCTTCCTTCGTAATAGACTATTACCTTTTACATTTAAATTACTCAAACGATGTCAAAAGTTTTCTGCCAAATAGTAGCAAAATATTACACAATCATTTCATAAATTGAATTGAGCTTAAGTTGTTTATCAATAATTATAATCATCCTAAAAGAACATAAAAATGATTAAATAGCAATTACATAGATGTTAATTTATGTCACTTAAATTTGGCAACAAAAGAGCTACACGCTTGAACAAGAGATTATGAGAAAATTAATCGATGAACAGAAAAGTGACATGGCAGCGGAAAACAAGCGACATTCTGGCTAGAAAACGCAATGCTGTGATGTCACAATTAATTTAAAATCACATGACACACTGACATATGAGGTGTTAATGTAGAGACCGTCAACTCATAAAATTACTCCCATCAAGCTAAAAAGAGAGCGAAAAATACAATTACAAACTTCTGCATAAAAACGGTGATAGAAACTGATTTTGACAAAATATGATTTGATGGATTTCAAACTTTGTATGATACATAGATCACTGTAATAGAGACTAACTCTGTCATGTGTGTGAAAATATACGAGATGAAAGTAGTATAAATGCCTTAATTTAAAATATGAATTCGATATGGTATATATACAGTATATACCACCAAACAGCCCACTGTGAGCCTTGGCCTTTTGGCTATCGCTGGCTCTTTCCATTTTTTTTCTCCAATGTCCTGATATCCTCGATTATGACTATGGCTAGGATTTTTATGCACTAAAGGTTAAGGTTTGCAACTCAGATACTTTGTATTATTCAACTGTTTGTATGCTAAACCAAAAAAAAAAAAAAAAAAAAGACAGTGTAAAGTCATATTTATCATTATACTTTGTTGCAATCTTAATATTTAGTGAATGAAAATCCTAGCCCTAGAATATCTTCGAATCTTGACATAGGCCTTCTCACTTTCGTAGTTGGTAAATATTGTGCATTATTGGTAGTTTTATTATTATTATTATTATTATCATTTCATACATAAGAACATGCCCGACCCAAGCCAATTTCAATATATTTCAGCATGCTACATAATTATACAATTCAAAATTGTAATTCTTCTTCGTATATCCTTTTCTTGTACACCAACATAGATAGATATAAAGTACTCTCCTTTCGAACAACCTCAAGGATCATTTTTTAAACTTCAGCACGGTTCACGTTTCAGAGGTACGGTTTACATGATTACTGCTACACTGGCAAAAACTTTATACATTATGACTTTTTTTGTGTGTTTCTAATAAGTTCTAGAAATACTAATAAGATCAGCAAACATTTTCCCCAGCCATAATGCACTTATGAAACTGAGAAATAATATTCTTCTTGAAAATTTATCTCAGATTCCAAATATTTAAAATCATATAATCTTTCAAAACTATATTGGCTAATTTTTAAATTAGAAGGATAAATAATTAGAATCTATCCTTTTATTATTTAGTTTCCTTTTCATTGACATATACATTCATTTTCTCTGCAGCACTTTGAATATATATATATATATATATATATATATATATATATGGGAATTATGCTTTTAGAAATATGCTAGAAGGTTTTTCTTTGGGATGTTAGGGCATTAAGGCTCACTTCTGTCTAGACAATTGGACGAGATGTCAGCCAGGATGTTAGCCTTGCGTGACGGTCGACTTTATCCCAGTGATTGATCCTCATTTCCGTTAAAAGCTGGATCTAGCCCATGGCCACTGTGCCGCCAGAAGTTATAAGTACGATTAAAAACCCTGACCTCGTCGAGATTTGAATATGCGATCTTTCGGCATGTAGCGTATTGAAAAAACCAACTACGCTAGAACGTGTCACCTTTTAAATTCATACAGTTTGAATTAAGAGTGGAACTCATTTTGAAAACCTCCCTTATTTACCTTATATCGTTTTACTTTTTTGAATACATTCTTGTTAGATTACTCCATATACAAATATTACCATTCACCTTAAGAATATATTTTTAATTACTATAAACAAGTTGGTATTGTAGTAAAACTTATTCTTGTTAAAGCAAAATAGCGATCTTATGTTAGATTACTTACTTCCCAAGGAAATGGCTAAGACAGGTTTATAAAAATAACTGTAGGCTTTCACGGCCGGCGTCTTGATCCCTATTAGGTTCGTCTTCCGGGCATATAGGCCGTGGTCCAGTCGTTCTACTCGACGTTTCGTCTACCGCAGCAGTAGACGAAACGTCGAGTAGAATAACGACTGGACCACGGCCTATATGCCCGGAAGACGAACCTAATAGGTTTCAAAAATAACTTACTAACTAAATAACTAACTGACAGTATCGAAAACATAGATCATGGCCGCGTGGACATATGCTCTCCATACTTTTCCTGAGACAATGTTTTCCAATCATTCCCTGTATAATTTACCTCTCTTAAATTCCTGGCTAATGTTATTCTTCCATCTCATTCTTGGCCCATCTACTGGGAACTTTCACTCTCTTTTCCCTGCAAGCAGTTTCCATTTCCCTCTTTCAACTCACATTCATGCCTTATGCCCTGTCCTTCACAATCTACGAGACTTAACAGTTCCTATTATATCAGGCTTTCCATATTTTCTATTCCATATTTCCATATTTCTATTTGGTAGAAACATTTACCTAAGAACTTTATTCTCAAATATTCGTAATATTTTCATTTCCATGAGAGTCCATGTTACGCATCCATATAATAGAACTGGAAGAATAACAGTTCTACATATTTTCAGTTTAACTTTATTTTGAGAGAAAGTGGGAAAACAAAGTGCATAATAGCATGTATCTCCAGACTTGAATCTTTGTTTAATTATTTTCAGAACCTCATTCCTATTTGTAATTACTATATTGTTCTGACTTGTTTAAATTCAGCCACTTCTTGAAAATTTCCCTCATTTGTCATTAATTATCCATTTCCATTATATAATGTACTTCTCTGCGTGTTCATATATTTAGTTTTATTGGTGTTTACTTGCAGACAAAATTATTTAGTGTTACTACACTGAACGTACGTGTTAGCCCTTGGTCTCTCCTCGATATCGCCTAAAAACACTACATCATCAACGTACTGCTTCTTAATATCATTGAGTTGTACGCTTTCCTTATTCTCTAAAGATTTGATGACATGTTCGAGTACTAAACTGAATAATAGAAACGTTTCTTTAACCCATTATGAACTTCAAAAGTATCTGAAAACTGTTAGACACATTCGAAAAAGCCTAACACTTTAGGAATTCCGAAATTCTCCCTCTTAAATGACTCTTAGGGCCTATGCCATTTTGAAGTTCACATTTAGTTGAGGCATTATACTATTATAGAGCGATTCCATGAAAATATCACACCGGGGTGAAAATTTTGAAATTGACGCAGGAATAATTTTGGTAACGTAATATATTTCTTTAAAGATAAAATCTTCTGATTCTATAAGATATTTCAAATGTGTGTTATTTTAATCTAATATTAGTGGAAAAGCTTGTAATACTCCAAACCTGTAAAAATACGCTGAATTTTACCAATTTTTTCTTTAATGATTCGGTCGCATTAATTGGTTTTATTTGACAAACGGTTTTGTTAAACCATAATTTGGCCCTCCTTAGTCCTAATTGTAATAATATTAAATGCATTCTAATGTTCTAGATACCTTCAATGTGCCCTATAATTGTTAACTCTAAGCTGTGGTCACTCAGTCACAGAAAACGTATAAAAATTACTGTACACAACATAATAATTGATGGATTAAAATGCCCTCTTGGATTCTACGTTATCGGTGCACAACTAACAGAAAAGTATTGATGACATTTTCTTGTAAAGTCATTATTTTTTCCCGCTAGAGTCCCGTGACTGGCTGACTTTTCGTCCTCTCGTTTATATTGCTAATACGCATGGCACAGTAAGTTGTATGCTGCACTCCGCTGAGGATTAACATAAACATGTTTTAGAAAATCTGGTAGACTATTCGATTCAGCTGTTTCATAAAATAATTACAGGCTCTACTTCTGTGACAATTTGAGCTAAAAGGCAGTCAGCGGAAGCATTTAAATATATTCGGGTAAACGTTCAGTAAATGAAGCAGCTGTACTTGTCGATTTCTCTGAAAATTATACCTGCAAACGGGCACGCCGTAGCATAGTGGTTAAGACACAGCACTACAAACCGAAAGGTCCAGGGTTCGAGTTCTGGTGGTGTCTTGATTTTTAAACGGACCCAAACCCTCTGGCGGCACTATGGCCCTGGGGTCGACTCAGCCTCTAACGAAAATCAGTACCATACGCTTGTTCTGGGGGTAAAGGCGGCCGTCACGCAGGGCTGACAATCCGGCTGACATCAAGTGCCGATTGTCCAGAAAAAGTGGGTGCCTTAACCTCCTACTACCCCAAGGGCCTTCCGAGGCCTGTAGTGGGATCACTCCACCTTTTTACCTTTATGTCTACAAAGAACAAACAGGTAGTTCATTGGAACAATGAGCATATTAACTGCTGTTGCCTAGTTTAGATGGAAGGTAACAGAGAAGTACAGAAGAAATACTATGTTCTAGTGTTATGTGACACATGGCACATAGTAGTAAAAATTAATAAATAATAGTTCATGAGGTGACACAAAATGAGGTAGCAGAAGGGAAGAGATTTTTAGAAAAGCGATTTCAACATCTTGCAGCTATCCCGGCAACTCATGGAGTTCACCATGTGAAAATGTTGAAGCCATATGTCATAGAACATGCACAAATTTTAAATGTACAGTGAGTGCAAAATATTCACAAGTTTCGTGTGTGAAAGAAAATTATTTTTTTATTAGCGGCATTTAAATAATTCCTCGTTATGCGATTCTTCAATATGTATGTTATTAAGTGAGTCACTAGAGTGCTGACCGCAATTAAAAACAAATGCGCGGAATACTACGTGTTAGAGAATGATGGGTGCGTGTGTGAGCGTGTACGTAAACTAGTTTGACCTTTCACATGCCATGTGTGTCGTATTATTTCGGGGATCCGCAATCCTATGTTGCCACAGTTTCTTGCATTCCACTTTGTGAAACAGATTCTTGCAGGTTGATTTCAACAACAGTTTTAAATCATACGAAGTTACTTGTATAAAAAATACCATTGGTGTAGCGTATATGCGGTTAAGTATAACCGGTAGTGTAAAGGAAAATCACTATTGGGTGAAGCATTATTGGAAACCGACAGACTGAAAATGACAACGCTGTAGTATGTGTGCCAGCTGGCAACAGACACGTCAGTCATAAAGTAAGATTTCGCGCATTGTAAGAGATTTGTTTCAATTGTTTAATAAAAATCAGATATGTCAGTCAGGTTATAACTCCGGTCTGAATTGTGATTTTTGTTTCGTTTCTTATTGATAATGTAACTTGAGATGTGTCCTCCAAACGGTATTTTGGAACATTGAAGTAGGAATCACACTTCAGAGAATGATGCAGATGAATATGTTAAGCTGCATAAAGAGTTGACATTTATGTCAGTCAGTCACACATACTTTGATAGATAATAAATATCATTGTTTTTCTTTAGAAGTTGTATATTTATGTACAGTCTTTTAAATCACACACTTTTCCTCTATCATATCACGTAGATAATACCCCCAATTTCAATCAATTGTAATATTTATGCAACCATTTTGCTGCAAAAGTGTATTGTAAATGTCAGTCAGTCACATATGGAATTGATCTCTATTCTCACAACTTTCTAAAATCAGCCTTATACTAAAAGTCTGATCAATTGTGGACCTATATATTTTAAATCCATATTGATGATCTCCTTTTACGTCTTCAATATAGGGAGCAAGTCTGGAAACTAACATATTTGTTAAATTTTTGTACGAAGTTGAAAGTAATGAGATGTCCCTGTAGTTGCTGCAATCAATTTTATCTCCTTCTTTATAGATTGGTATGATAATCGATTATTTTCATTCATTTGGAAGAGCCGCTTTTCCCCAAATTACAATAAATAACCCAATGTTCATATATTTTTTTTCTCTCCCCGATTATATCTGTTCTGCTGGGATCACAACTGAACCTGAAGCTTTACATATATTTAATTTTTCTATCGCCATTTCAACTTTTAATGTGCTTGGCTCTACGACTGAAAGTTTTGCTGTCTGCAAATCAACCTCTTCGGTATCCTGCTCTGCATGTTTAAAGGCCGTTTAAAGTTAATTTTCCATCTATTTTTATTATATACAACTTTCCACATTAGAGGATTGCCTGAAGGGTGATGCAGACAATTAATTTTTGGAATTGATGAAATACATTTTGTAAATACATTTTTAAAAAATCAAATTTTAGACCTAATTGAAGTATAAAACTCCTGGCGCGACAAGCCTAGAGGGCTCTTAGCCTACCAGCCGGCTGCTGGCCTCACATCCAGATGTGTCAATCACAGAGGTAGATGATCATCAGCCAGTGTTGGGGTGACATGTGGTCAGCATGTCGAGTCCCCCAGCCATTATAGCTGGTTTCCTCAACCTGGAGCCGCTACTTATTGTAGCTACCCAAATGCCTCACGATGCTGGGTGGGCACCGGTCCCATACTGGCCGAAATACCATGAGAAAATTTCACATACTATAAAGTAGAAATTTTGTAAATATGGTTTCTCAAAATTGAAATTGATCCTCTAATGGCAGCGATGGCAATTTTAGAAAGATACACCCTGTCCAAATCTAAGGAATTCCATAATTTGGCTAAGAATCTTGGTATAGTACCTCTTCCTTCTGTGACAGTTATATTATCTAGTTGGTATTTATCTTTGTAATAGTCAATTGTTGGCTCATATATGCCTTTCTTTTCAGAATCAACTTCCTCGGGTTGGCCACTATGAGTCTCAAAACGAATTGTGGGATCTAATATCATACAAATTTTAGAAGATGGTCTAAATGCAATAATATGTATTCGTCTGTTACTCCCATTAGTGGCCACTCCATGAACTTCCTCATAAACTGTGTATCCAAAATCTCCTGAAATCTGTAATCATATATCCAATTTAATTCCTAATTATATTTGTTGCAGCCTGATACCCTTTTTTCTATCCTAATTCCCTTGTTTAATTCTCTGGTGTTCCTATTTTCTGTATTAATTCCGAGATAAATAAATGTTTCTCTCAAATATTCCCTCTTTTTATTTAAAAAATCTAGTAGTTTCCCGTCTGATATTACCGAATTGTTATAAATTTACTTAATTTACTCGTAAAAACTATTCATTTTTGCTAGCTTTCTCTTCTTTATGAAAATATAAAATTATAAAATATTTACCTAAAAGGTCCGTCTCCTCAACTTCATTAGTTATTTATCTGTAGCGCTTTCGGGACTAGTCCCATCATCAGCAGGATTCAAAACTGGTGTTTCACTCATGAATCTTATTAATGTTTTCTCTTCTTTACAATGTCGGCACATTCCTCATCAAACAATGTATTATTTTATCTCAGATAAACTTTCTGACACTGACAATTCAATATTATCTCAAAGTCTCCCATTCTCTATAAATATTAGTTTATTTTCGGTTGTTAATTTCAACTGAACATTCCGCATTTAAAATATGCTACCTATTTTGTTCAAGTATGTTTTTTGCTATTCATAATTTCTTAAGTTTTTTAATTCAAAATTTTGCAGATTCACTTTTAGCGATTGTTACTTCCATTAGCGATAAACATTATCTGATGTTTACCCTGGCCAGATGGTGATCTCAATTGGAGTCTCACTTCTAACGATTTAACGTCGATGATGGTACTATGCCATCATTTTTTAGTATTAATACAATATCGATTTGGTTCCGAATTTGACCATCTGGACGCGTCCAGGTGTATTTATGAATATCTTCACGCTGCAACGTTGTGCTCTTTAAACTTTGATATCCTAAATTTGTCTAATGAAATCCCATTGTACTTTTTACCTTCATGAAGGCTGAATTTGTATATCGTTGGCCTGAATATATCTTCCCTTCCTATTTTTGCATTAAAATCTCATAAGAATTTTTAAATGTAATATTGTATAAAACTATCAAATACGCATTCTGATTCTTTATAGAACTCATCGTTGATCCTATCATCCTTATCTTCTGTGAAACCATACATATTTACTATTAGAAAATCAGGCCCCTCAGGGGTCCTCATCTAGGGGATATGTGGATGGCGACCACGAGGTGCCCAAGCTGAGCAAAACATTTCTTCCACTTACTTGTGTTTTGCACTCTTTTAATTTTACTATCTAACCTCTCTTGGTTAACTCTTTGTTTTTTTCGACCCCGACGCTATTAGGGCATCCGAGGGCTAAATTTTGGAATATATTAAACAGTACCAACTAAATTGGAAACACCATCTTGAAAGAATGAGTTCAAATCGGATCCCCAAAGCTGTTTATAATTATATACCAAGAGGACGAAGATCACTGGGCCGTCCTATGAAACGCTGGAGGGAGAATTTTCTATAGGATCGTAACAGGCCTTGACCTAATACTTGGAAGGAAGAAGAAGAAAATCAGGTCATTTACTTTTTTAGAATTATGTAAAATATCCTATCGCTGACAAATTTAACAACTGGATGGATGAGAGGATCATCATTGGAACTGAAAAATCTTTGTCGCTTCAACCCCATAATTTTTATTTAATGCAGGACACTTGAAATACAGATCATTCACCAAACCCCATAATATAATGCAAAGCTTCCTGATTTCTGAACACCTTCCCATGGTCATCTAACTTCATTTTATTTATATAATCCCATGTTAATCTTTCTAGTACTCAACTAATATATATGTCCTTATGTTTAACCTCTTTCCTTGGAACATATAATGTGCAAAATTTGAATATAGAACTGATTTTTTTAAATTAGAAATTCCGTACACAATCTCAAGACTAAATGTTTGCAGTTTTCGTAAATTTGTAATTTTTGTTGAAAACACCAATAATATTGCCTTGCAATGTTCATTTAGGAAATGTTGGATTTAGACCGGATTTTCACATTAAAAATTCCGGAAACACCCTCTAGAGTTAATTATTGTAGTTTTCATAATTTCGAAAATGTTGATATTATTGGTGAAAACACTAAGACTATAGCCTACGAATACTCAATATGGAAGTTTTGGATTTAGACCGGATTGTTTCATTACAAATCTCGGGCACATCCTCTAGACTTAATATTTCCAGTTTCCAAATTTCAAAGGTATTGACATTTTTGGTGAAAACACCTAGTCTTCCAATACTCAGTCGCAAAATTTAGTATTTAGATCGTATATTTTGCATCAAAAATGCCAGACACATCCTCTAGACTTAATGTTTACAGTTTTCAAATTTTCGAAATTTTACATAATTGCTGAAAACACCACGAATACTCATTGGGGAAATGTTGGATTTAGACAGATTGTTTGTATTACAAACACACAGGGTAGAGTTAAAGTTTGCAGTTTAGAAATTTCCAAAATTTTGAAAATTTTGGTTAAAACACCAAGAGTATATATCGTTTGGATATTCAATCGGGAATTTTTTAATTTAGACCGAATTTTCTGCATTAGAAATCCAGGACACAACCAACAGAATACATTTTTGCAGTTTTCAATATTTCGACTTTTTTATGTTTGGTAAAAACACTCGGTATAATCGATCGGGAAATTTTCTATTAAGACCGAATTTTCAGCATTAGAAATCCCTCCCACGCCCTCTAGACTCAATTTTTACAGTTTTTAAAATTTCGAAAATATTTTACATTTTTTGTTAAAACACGAAGACTGTAGCCTCAGAATACTCGCTCCGAAAATGTTCGATTTAGACCGGATTTTCTGAATTGGAAATTACGAACACAGCCTCTAGAATCAATTTTTGCAGTTATCAAAATGTCTATTTTTTCTTAGATATTTGGTAAAAACACCTAGAATATAGCCTTGGAATACTCGATCGGCAAATTTTCGATTTACACCTGAATTGCTGCATTATAAATACCGTACACACCCTCCAGACTCAATACTTGCAGTTATCAACATTTCGAATTTTTTTGTAATTTTTTGCGAAAAAAATGGAATGTTCAATATGAACATTTTGAATTTATAACAGACTTTTTTCATTAGAAATTCCGAACACACATTCTAGACTTATTTGTTCCACTTTTCGATATTTCGAAAGTTCTGACATTTTTGTTGACAACACCAAGATTATAGCCTTTGAACACTTAATGTGAGAAATTTTTTAATTTAGAACGTTTTTTTTTTTAGTTAGAAAACCTCTAGACTTAATTCTTCGTGATTTTAAAATGTCGTATATTTTGTAATTTTTGGTAAAAAGACCACTAATGTAGCCTCGCAATACTCAATCGGGAAATTTAGGATTCAACCGGATTTTTAGCATTATAAATCCCGGACAACCCTCTAGACTAAATTTTTGCACATTTCAAAACTTCGAAAATTTTGACCTTGGTATACTCAATATGGAATATTTTTTTTTACTTAGACCAAATTTATTGCAGTGAAAATCTCGGCCACACCCTACAGACGTAATTTGTGAACTTTAAAAAATTTCGAACATTTTGATATTTTTGGTGAAAATACCAAGACTACTCAATGTGTAAATTTTGGATTTAGACCGGATTTTTTGTATTATACCTCTAGGACACGTCCTCTAGACATAATTTTCTATGTTTTCAAAATTTCGAAAAAGTTTGCATTGTTGATTAAAACAACATGAAATTAGTCTTGGAATACTGAATATGGAAATTTTGGATTCTGACTGGATTTTTAGATAACCCGGACACACACTATAGACTTTTTTTAGTTTTCAAAATTTCGAAATTATTGACATTTTTGGTGAAAACACCAAGACTATACACAGCCTTGGAATTCTCAATACGGAAATTTTGGATTTAGACCGGATTTTTTCATTAGAAATCCCGGCCACACCGTATAACCTAATTTCTGCTGTTTTCAAAATTTCAAAAATTTTGACATTTTTGGTGAACACCTATACTCTACATTCCAATGCTTATTGCGATTTTTTTTTTAAATTTTGCACGTATTTTTTTAATGAAAAATTCCGGACACACCATCTTGATTTAATTTTTGCAGTTATCAAAATTTCTAACATTTGGGCACCAAGACCAGGATATTTTCGAATTACACCAGATTTTTTGCAATACTAATCCCTGGCATACTCTATAGACTCAAATTTTTCACTTTACAAATTTCAAATTTATTTGACATTTTGGTAAATCACCCAGACTGAAGTCTCGGAATACTCGATCGGGAAATTTTCGATTTAAACCGGATATCCTGCTTTAGAAATCCCAGACTCTGGATTCAATTTTTACAGTTTTTAAACATTTCAAAACTTTTTGGTAAGAACGCATTAGAATACTCGATCGGGAATTTTTCGATTATATACCGGATTTTCTGCATTAGAATATTCGGACACACTCTCTAGACTCAAATATTTCGAGAATTTACATTTTTGGTAAAAACACGAAGATTATAGCCGTAGAATACTCGATCGGGAATGTTTCTATTTATACAGGATTTTCTGCATTAGAATACCCGGACACACTCTCTAGACTCAATTTTTGCAGTTTTGAAAATTTACATTTTTTTTAAATTTTAGGTAATAATACCAAGCGTTAGAATAATCGCTCCGTATTTTTTTTTATTTTGACCGGAATTTGTCCATTCGAAATTAAAGTAGAAAGGGCAATAATATTCTTTAAATCATATTCAAAATTTGCACCAATACACCATCTAGGCATATTTTTTGAAGTTTTTAAAATTTCGAATTGTTTTGGCATTTGTGCTAAAAACACCAACAGTACAGCCTTGAGACACCCGATCGGGAAATTATCGATTAGACCGGATTTTCTGAATTAGAAATCCCTGCCACAACCATTAGACTAAAATTTTGCAGTTATCAAAATTTCAAAAAATATTGAATTTAAATAAAAACCCAAAGACTATAGATTTATAATACTCGATCAGGAGATTTAGACCGAATTTGCAGCAATATATATCTGAACACACCCTCCAGACTCAATTTCACAGCTTTCAAAATTTAGAAAACAATTTACATTATTGGTAAAACCAAGAAGAATTTTCGCTTTAGACCGCATTTTCTGCATTAGAAATCCCGGACACACCCTCAAGCCTCAATTCATGCTGTTTTCAAAATTTCGAAAAATTTGACATTTTTGGTAAAAACACCTAGACTAGTAGAGACTTGGAATATTCGATCAGAAAATTTTCGATTTCGACCGGATTTTCTGAATTATAAATTCCTGACACACCCTCTAGATTTAATTTTCGCACATTTCAATATTCCGAACATTTTGACATTTTCGATGAAAACACAAAGATATAGCCTTGGAATACACTGAATGGACATTTTTGGACGAGATCGAATTTTTTGCGTCACAAATCGCGGACACTCCCCCTAGATTTAATTTTTAAAAATGTCGATTTGATTTTTGGTGAAAACACCAAGACTGTAGCCAACGAATACTCAATGTGCAACTTTGGGTTTAGACCGGATTTTTTCATTAGAAATCCCGGTCACACCCTCTACTCTTATTTTTTGCTGTTTTCAAAATTTCGAAAATTGTGATAATTTTGGTGAACACACCTATACTATAGCCTTCGAATGCTTAATGTGAAATTTTTTTCCCGGATTTTTTTTGCATGAGAAATCCCGGACACACCCTCTATACTTAATTTTTACAGTTTTTAAAGTTTCGAAAATGTTTACATTTTTGGTGAAAACACAAACACTATGTTATAGCCTTGTACCGTGTACGCGTAATTTTTTGAACTTTTGTGTTACCCCGATGTCTATGGAGACTTGTTACGTCTGTGTTTCCCCGATCCTTTCTCCTTTGTATCAGCTAGTTTTTGAACTCACCTTTCTCCCACTCCCCTGCGCGCACATACTGCGCGAATGAGGAGGTCCGTTCCCGGCGACACGAAACGTTAAGCAGACGAATTCTGGCCAGGGATTATGATAATAATCCCTGTTCTGGCTTCGGTGGAAGCAGACGGGCTCTGGCTTCAGTGGAAGCAGTCGGAGGGCTGGCTTCGTAATAGACCGGAAGTCTTCCTGAGAAAGGAGGAAACTTTCTCCAAAAGGGGATCTGTTTAGTTGCGACAATGTCGCCATTACCTCAAGATTTTGTTAGTCATGTTTAAGGAACTAAGAGTTAAGTATTGTTTTGTGTGAGTATATAGTTCAAATGTTCTCTAGTATGAAAGACCTAATTATTGTTACTAGTGTTAAAGGAGAAAGTTATTATTATTGATTACATTAACCTTCATCGTTGTTTTCGTATTTTTCATTATTACCGTTATTTTGTTAATTTAACTTATGACTAATTTAATTAAATCTCATTTATTTTAATTAATCATCGTTATTAATTATTTATTGCAAGCATTAAGCATTTAGACTCCTATAATTTCCTCTCTCATGATGTCGTTAAATACCTCGCTAAATACAATAAAGTATAGATCAAAGTATTGTTTATTGTATAGTAGCAGTTGTTTACGAAATGAAGCAAGTCTGCGTAAATTGAGGCCCAGCGCGCAAACCTCTGTTAAGATTAAATAGTTATGTTTATCGGTTCTCTATTCATTCCTTGTTTACATTTAGCTGTAATCGTATCTGTAATATTATTGAGCAAGAGTAAACTAAATTTAAAGGCGATCAACATATATACGGCGATAAATCTCCAAGACCGTACAACCTTGGGTAATTTTCGATTTAGAACAGATATTCTGCAATAGAAACCCCGGGCACACCCTCTAGACTCAATTTTTGCAGGTTTTAAATTTCAATATTTTTTTTTACATTTTTGGTAAAACCACACTCTTGTATAATACTCGACCGTGAAATTTTCGAATTTCACTGGTTTTTCTGCATTAGAAATCCCTGACGTACTCTCTAGACACAATACTTGCAGTTTTCAAATTTTAAATATTTCTTGACATTTTTGGTAAAAACACAAAGACTTCGAATATTCGATAGTGAAATTTTCGATTCAGACCGGATTTTCTGCATTAGAAACCCCGGAAACACCCTCTAGACTCAATTTTTGTAGTTCTCAAATTTTCGAAAATTTTGGTAATAAGAGCCTTGGAATACTCCATCAGTAAATATTCAATTTAGACCGGATTTTCTGCATTAGAAATCACGGACAAACCCGCTAGACACAATTTTTGCAGCTTTAAAAATTTCAATATTTTTTTTTACATTTTTGTAAAACACAAAGACTGTAACTTGGAATACTCGATCGTGAAATTTTCGATTTAGACCGGATTTTCTATATTAGAAATCACGCACACGCCCTCTAGACAAAATGTTTGCAGTTTTCAAAATTTCAATTTTTTTTGACATTTTTGGTAAAGACACAAAGACTGAAGCCTTGCAAAACTCGATTAGGAAACTTTTTGATCAAGACCGCATTTTCAACAATAAAAATCACGGACACACCGTCTAGACTCAATTTATGCAGTTTCCAAAATTTCGAAAAAGTTTTACATTATTGGTATGAAAACCAAGCATTGGAATACTGTACCGAGAAGTTTTCGATTTAGACCGGATTTTCTACATTAGAAACTACGCAAACACCTTTTAGACTCAATTTCTGCAGTTCTCAAAGTTTCTAAAATAGTTGACGTTTTTGGTAAAAGCACCAAGACTATAACCACGGAATATATGATACAAAAATTTTATATTTAGATCTGATGTTCTGCATTAGAAATCCCGTGAACATCCTTTAGACTCAATTTTTGCAGTTTTCAAAATTTCGAATTTTTTTGACTGCTTGGTAAAAGCAACAACACTATAGCCTTGGAATACTCGATCGGGAAATTTTCGATTTAGACTGGATTTTCATAATTAAAAATCCCACGCATTGTTAAATGTTTTAAATACGCTGTATTTGGTTTTAATCGTCTTAAATAGTTAAAGAACAGCGAAGGAAACATATTTCTAGATATTTACGAGTGTTCGACAAATGCAATATTACTCAAATTGCGATATTTTAAATAAAGTTCAACTCTCGTCCATAGTGTAAAAGTAAACAAGGCAACTAGTATCCGGTGTTCGAGTAGCGAAGATCGTTAAATTACTTGCAACAAAATGAAACATATATGAAAGCCAGCGTTCGAATCCTATGTGAATTTTTTTATTCATTTGTATTTTCGCAAAATACATCCTATAACATTTAATTTCTGCCACATAATCTACGTCCACTTTACACTATATTAAGTAATATTCTTGCCTTCGTAAATACGTAACACTATTTAGCTACAGGTATAAATTTAATTGTGTGTGCAGTACCGCGTTTTAAAAATAATGCTATAAATTTATGTAATAAAATATAATATAGCTTCATATATTTATGAGTTTATTTATTTATTACGTATTAGTGAGGAAAAAGTTTCACACTTCAATTAAAATATTTAGTTTATATATGTCAAGTCCAACATAATAATAGTCCATAGATGATGGACATTAATAAAATCATCTATAATAATAATAATAATAATAATAATAATAATAATGATGATGATGATGATGATGATGATATGATGATGATGATATGATGATGATGATATGATGATGATGATATGATGATGATGATATGATGATGATGATATGATGATGATGATATGATGATGATGATATGATGATGATATGATGATGATATGATGATGATATGATGATGATATGATGATGATATGATGATGATATGATGATGATATGATGATATGATGATGATATGATGATGATATGATGATGATGATGATATGATGATGATTATGATGATGATATGATGATGATATGATGATGATATGATGATGATATGATGATGATATGATGATGATATGATGATGATATGATGATGATATGATGATGATATGATGATGATATGATGATGATGATGATGATGATTGATGATGATAATAATGATAAAGATGATGATGATGATAATAATGATAAAGATGATGATGATGATAATAATGATAAAGATGATGATAATAATGATAAAGATGATGATAATAATGATAAAGATGATGACAATAATGATAAAGATGATGTGATTAAGATGATTGATGATATAATGATAAAGATGATGATGATAATAATGATAAAGATGATGATAAAAAATAATGATAATGATTAAAAAATAATGATTAAAAATGAAACATAATGATAAAAATAATGATAAAAATAATAATAATGATAAAAATAATGATAAAAATAATAATAATGATAAAAAAATGATTAAAAATAAATAATAATGATAAAAATAATGATAATTAATATAATAATGATAAAGATAAATAATGATAAAAAATAATAATAATGATAAAAAATAATGATAAAAAATAATAATAATGATAAAAATAATGATTAAAAAGTAATGATAATGATTAAAATTAATGAGATAATATATGATAAATGATAATAAAAATGATAATAAATATAATGATTAAAATAATAATAATGATATATAAATAATGATTTAAATATGATAATAATGATTAAAAATAATGATAATAAAATGATAATATATAATGATATAAAAATGATAATTATAATGATAAAATATTAAAAATGATAATAATGATAAAAATAATGATAATAAATAATGATAATAATGATAAAAATGAAAATAATGATATTATAAATAATGATAATAATGATATTAAATAATAATGATAATAAAAATGATAATAATGATAAAAAAATAATGATGAAGAAATGATAATAATGGATGAAAAAGAAGGAGAAAAAAGGAGAAAAAAAGAAGGAGGAAAAAGGAGAAAAAAAAGGGAGAAGAAGGAGAAAAATGAGGAGAGAAGGAGGAAGAAGGAAGAAGTAAGAAGAAAAGAAGAAGGAGCAAGAGAAGAAAAAAAAAGAGGAAGAAGAAGGAGAAGTCGAAGGAGAAAAAGAAAGAAGAAGGAGAAGAAGAAGAAAAAAAAGAAGAAGAAGGAGAAGAAGAAGGAAAAGAAAAGAAGAAAGAAGAAGAAGAAAGAAAGAGAGAAGAAAAAAAGGAAGGAAGAAGGAAAAAAAAGAAGAAGAAGAAAAAAAAAGAAGAAAGAAGAAGAAAAAAAAGAAGAAGAAGAAGAAAAAAAAAGAAGAAGAAGAAGAAAAAAGAAGAAGAAGAAGAGAAGAAAAAAGAAGAAAGAAGAAGAAGACAAAGAAAGAGAGAAGAAAAAAAGAAGAAGAAGAAAAAAAGCAGAAGAAAGAAAAAAAGATAGAAGAAGAAGAAAAAAAGAAGAATAAGAAGAAAAAAAAAGAAGAAGAAGAAGAAGAAAAAGAAGAAGAAGAAGGAAAAAAAAAGAAGCAGAAGAAAAAAAAAAGAAGAAGAGAAGAAAAAAAAGAAGAAGAAGAAGAAAAAAAAAGAAGACGAAGGAAAAAAAAAGAAGAAGAAGAAAAAAAAAGAAGAAGAAGAGAAAAAAAGAAAGAAGAAGAAAAAAAAAGAAGAAGAAGGAAAAAAAGAAGGAAGAAGAAAAAAAGAAGAAGAAGAAGAAAAAGAAGAAGAAGAAGAAAAAGAAGAAGAAGAGAAGAAAAAGAAGAAGAAGAAGAAAAAAAAGAAGAAGAAGAAAAAAAAGAAGAAGAAGAAAAAAAGAGAAGAAGAAAAAAAAAAAAGAAGAAGAAGGAAAAAGCAGAAGAAAAAAAAAGAAGAAGAAGAAAAAAGAAGAAGAAGAAAAAAAAAAGAAGAGAAAAAAAAAAGAAGAAGATAAAAAAAGAAGAAGAAAAAAAAAGAAGAAGAAAAAAAAGAAGGAGAAAAAAAGAAGAGAAAAAAAAGAAGAAGAAAAAAAGAAGGAAAAAAAAAAGAAGAAGAAGAAAAAAAAAGAAGAAGAAGAAAAAAAAAGAAAGAAGAAGAAAAAAAGAAGAAGAAGAAAAAAGGAAAGAGAAGAAAAAAAAAGGAAGAAGAAGAAAAAAAAGAGAAGAAGAAAAAAAAGAAGAAGAAGAAAAAAACAGAAGAAGAAGAAAGAAAAGAAGAAGAAGAAGAAAAAAGAAGAAGAAGAAAAAAAAGAAGAAGAAGAAGAAAAAGAAGAAGAAGAAAAAAAAGAAGAAGAAGAAAAAAAGAAGAAGAAGAAAAAAAAGAAGAAGAAGAAAAAAGAAGAAAAAGAGGAAAATAAGAAGAATATAAAAAAAAGACGAATAATAAAAAAACGAAGAATGAAGAAAAAGAAGAAGAAGAAAAATAAGAAGAAGAAGAAACAAAGTAAGAATATGAAAAAAACCGAAGAAGAAGGAAAAAAAGAATAATAAGAAAAAAGAAGAAGAATAATTAAAAAAGAAGAAGAAGAAATAAAAGAAGAGACTAGAAGACGAAGAAGAAGAAGAAAGAAGAAGAAGAAGAAAAGAAGAAGAAGAAGAAAAAAAAAAGAAAGAAGAAAAAAAAGGAAAGAAGATAAGAAGAAAAAAAGGAAAAAGAAGAAGAAGAAAAAAAGGAAAAGAAGAAGAAGAAAAAAAGAAGACGAAAGAAGAAGAAGAAAAAGAAAGAAGAAGAACGAAAAAAAGAAAAGGAAGAAGAAAAAGAAAGAAGAAAGATACGAAAAAAAAGAAGAGAATAAAAACAAGAAGAAGAAGAAGAAGCATAAAGAAGAAGAATGAATGAAGAAGTAAAAAGAAGAAATAGAAGTAGGAAAAAAAGAAGAATAAAACATAAGATAATAATAAAAAAAAAAGAAGAATAAGAAGTAAAAAAAGAAGAAGAATAAAAAAAAATAAGTAATAAGAGAAGAAGAAGAAAGAAGAAGAAGAAAAAAGAAGAAGAAGAAGAAAAAAACAAGAGAAGAAAAAAAAGAAGAAAAGAAAAAGAAAGAAGTAAGAAGGAAAAAGAAAAAGAAAGAAGAAAAGAAGAAGAAAAGAAGAAAAAGAAGAGAGAAATAAGAAGCAAAAGAAGGGAAAAAAGAAAAAAGAAGAAAAAGAAGGAAAAAGAAGAAGAAGAAAAAGAGAAGAAGAAAAGAAGAAGAAAAAGAAGAAAGATAAAAGAAGAAGAAAAAGAAGAAAAAGAAGAAGGAAAAGAAGAAAAAGAACGAAAAAGAAGAAAGAAGAAGAAAAGAGAAGGAAGAAAGAAAGAAAGAGAAGAGAAAGAGAAGAAGAGAATAATAAAGAGAATATAAGATGAAAGAAGAAGAAGAGAGAGAAGAAGAAAGAGAAGAAGAGAGAGAAGAAGAGAGAGAAGAAGAGAGAGAAGAAGAGAGAGAAGAAGAAAAGAGAAGAAAGAAAGAGAAGAAGAAAGGGAGAAGAAGAAAAAGAAGAAGAGAAAAAGAAGAAGAAGAAAAAGAAGAAGAAGAAAAAGAAGAAGAAAAAAGAAGAAGAAGAAAAAGAAGAAGAAGAAAAAGAAGAAGAGAAAAGAAGAAGAAGAAAAGAAAGAAGGAAGAAGAAAAAAGAAGAAGAAAAAAGAAGAAGAAGAAGAAAAGAAGAAGAAGAAAAAGAAGAAGAAGACAAAACGAAGAAGAAGGAAAAAGAAGAAGAAGAAAAAGAAGAAGAAGAAAAAGAAGGAAGAATGAAAAAGAAGAAGAAGAAAAAGAAGAAGAAGAAAAAGAAGAAGAAGAAAAAGAAGAAGAAGGAAAAAGAAGAAGAGAAAAAGAGAGAAGAAAAAAGAAGAGAAGAAGAAAAAGAAGAAGAAGAAAAAGAAGAAGAAGAAAAAGAAGAAGAAGAAAAAGAAGAAGAAGAAAAAGAAGAAGAAGAAAAAGAAGAAGAAGAAAAAGAAGAAGAAGAAAAAGAAGAAGAAGGAAAAAGAAGAGAAGAAAAAGAAGAAGAAGAAAAAAGAAGAAGAAGAAAACGAAGAGAAGAAAAAGAAGAAGAAGAAAAAGAGAAGAAGAATAAGAAGAAGAAGAAGAAAAAGAAGAAAAGGAAAAAGAAGAAGAAGAAAAAGAAAAGAAAAATAAGAATAATAAGAATATAATAAGAAAAAGAAGATAATAAAAATAATAATAATAAAAATAAGTAATAATAAAATAATAATAATAAAAAGATAATAATAATAAATATAATAATAAAAAATAGAATAATAAAAAAATAATAATAAAAATAATAATAATAAAAATAATAATAATAAAAATAATAATAATAAAAATAATAATAATAAAAATAATAATAATAAAAATAATAATAATAAAAATAATAATAATAAAAATAATAATAATAAAAATAATAATAATAATAATAATAATAAAAATAATAATAATAAAAATAATAATAAAAATAATAATGGATGTATCAAATGATGTGAAGAATGTCATTACCTGGGGATCCAAATTAACTCAAAATGTACCCAAGAAAAGACATAAAATATAGAATTCCAAAAAGGCAAAGTTAAACAGAGTTTTGTGAGATAAGAACATAAGAATAGATACCAAATTAGAAATTTATAAATCCATAATTCGAAGCTTGCTAACATACGGTGCAGAAACTTGGCAGTTGAATAAACATTTAAGTTTGAATCTTATGCCTACTGAAATGGATTATTTCAGAGGCTCATCTAGACATTCTAAATAGGAAAAAATCAGAAATACAATCATCACACAACAAATGAAAGTCCAAAATTCAATATTAGATTTTGTGAGATACAGACAACTAGAATGGTATGGTCATATACGTAGGATGCTACAGAAAAGATTATACAGACAAGGCATGGAATGGATTCCACCTGGAAAAGGAAAGAGAGGTCGACCTAGATTTAAATGAATGGATGATGTAAGACGTAGTATGAGTGGGCTAGGTCTGGAAGATATGGAATTAGAAGCTAGAGAAGAATAGAGAAAGAAGATACAAATTTAAAAAGCTTTGTGCATAGGAAAATGTTTTATTACACTGTAAACCTGTTTATAAATAAATAAATAATAATAAAAATAGCAATACTTCCAAATAGTTAGTACGTTTTTCCTTTATGAATGGACATACAGAACAAAATAGAAAGCATTTTCACAATTTAAAAAAATTAAGTTCACCGGGAATCGAACCTGTGACCTCTTGCATACGAATCAAGCCACTAAGCACCGAGATAAGCTTTCGCTGTCTTATCGTGTTTAGAAAGAATACTCTTCAAAGGAACAAGAGAAACGAATAGTAGATCTACTGTGCAATTATTTCACTCGTGTGAATCACGCGTTAGAACTTCAAATATTCTAGATCAAGAGTCGGCCCATTCTTTATTGTCGCTAAGTGTACATAAAAATTAACTGTTGACGACGACGGAACCTGCCGAAACAGGTACATTTTAAGTTTTAATTTGTATCTTATGACAATTCACCTCAACGGAACTTTATATGAATTGTATTATTATTGACTCATCCTCTAGACTCAATTTTTGCAGTTTTTAAAATTTCGAAAATTTTACATTTTTGGTGAATTCTAAACACTACGGTATTGCCTCGAAAAATGTTTGATTTAGAACCGATATTCTCCATTAGAAATCTCGGACACACCCTCTAAACTCAATATTTGCAGTTTACAAAATTTTGAAACGTTTTTACATTATTGCTAAAACACCAAGTTAATAGCGTTGGAACACTCACTCGAGAAATATTCGATTTAGACCGGATTTTCTGCATACAGAAATCTCGGACACACTCTTTAGAATAAATTATTTCAGTTTTTCTAAAATTTTCCACGCTTTTAGTAAAAACACAGACTCCCTTGGAATATTCGATCGCAAAAATTTCGATTTAAATCGGATTTTCTGCATTAGAAATCCGGGAAACTCTAAACTCAATCATAGCAGTTTCAAAAATTTGGAAAATTTGTAACACTTTTGCTAAAACATATTACTACCTTCGCTCTGGAATACTCGATCGGGACATTTTCGATTTAGACCGGATTTTCTCCACAAGAAATTGAGTTGATCAGATTTTGCTTTTTTCCAAATGTCGTTAATTTTCGGTAAAATACCAAGACTACAGCCTTGGAATACTCGATCGGGAAGTTTTTATTAAGAAAATATTTTCAGTATTAGAATTCCAGACTCAATTTTTGAATTTTTCAAAATTTAATTTTTTTTTACATTTTTGGTAAAAACACCAAAAATATAGCCTTGGAATACTCGATCGGGAAATTTTCGATTTAGGCAGGATTTTCTGCATTAGAATTCCCTGTCTCAACCTCAGGATTCTATTTTTGCAGTTTTCAGAATATGGAAAAATTTTGTAATTTTTTGTAAAAATTCCAAGCCTTGGAAAGCTCGATCGGGCAATTTTCATTAGCCCGGGTTTTCTGCATTACATATCACAGACACACTCCCTAGAATCAATTTTTGATGTTTTAAAAATTTCGAGAATTTTTGTCATTATTGGTAAAACACCTCGGAATACTTAATAGGGAAATTTTCGATTTTGACTTTCTAGACTCATTTACGCAGTTTTCAAAATTTCGAAAATGTTTGGTACAGCACCAAGACTAATGTCTTGGAATACTCGATTAGGAGATTTGCGATTTAGACCGGGTTATCTGCATAAGAAAACCCGGCACACCCTTTAGCCTCTATTTCTACAGTATTCAAAATTGTTTATTTTTTGGTAAACCAAAAAGAATACTCGATCAAGAAATTTTCGATTTAGACTGGATATTCTGCATTAGATGTGCCAGTGACACGCTCTGGATTCAATTTTTTGCAATTTTCAATATTTCATATTTCTTTTTAAATCTTTGGTAGAAACACCAACACCATCTAGACTCAATTTTTGCAGTTTTCAAATATTCAAAAAATGTCGACATTTTTGCTAAAAACACCTCGGAAAACTCGTTCCGGAAATTTTCGATTAAGACCGGATTCTCTTCGCCCTCTGGACTTAATTTTTGCATTTCTTTTAATTTTTGGAAATTTTTGACACAGCAACAGAGTATTTTAAAAAATTACTCCAATAATCTACATGGAAATCAATGCCAATTTTAAGCACAAAGGAAGCAAATTGTATTAACAATCGAAAGAAATAGGGAAAAAGATTTTATAAAAAAAAAACTTCGAAGTATTGGCAAACATACAGACGCCCTGATGATAAAACTAAACTTAATGGGAGTGCAAAAGAACTGAAAAAAACTTCTTTCTGATTTAAAGAACGAACACAAAAAATTGATTCCACCTATTAAAAAAAGAGGATGGTTGGGCCAGAAATAATTTAGAAAAAGCAGAAATGTTTGTTGCAAATCACCTTTCTGAGGTCTTCAAGCTTAATACAGATATTGCCACCGAAGAAAAAGAAAATAAATAAAAAAGTCTTAATATTCCACTTCCAATGTCTTTACCAATAAAAGAGTTCATACCCAGTGAAGTGAAGAATGGAATTGAAAATAATTTAAATCTAAAAGAAATGCCCTGGTTATGACTTAATAACAGCTAAAATACTTAGATAAATATCAAGAAAAGCTGTAGTCTTTATCACTGTACTCTTTAACAGCATTATTAGAACATCCTGCTTTCCTTCACTATGGTAGGTTTCTCAAATAATTATGATAAAGAAACCAAGTAAACCTCCAAACGAAGTGACCTGATATCGCCCAATAAGCCTGTTAGCAATATTACACAAATTATTTGAAAAAAACGCCTTTTAAAGACTAAAACCAATTCTACTTCAAGAGTAATATTTTGCCAGATCATCAGTTTGGTATTCGTAACAATCATTATACTATAGAACAAGTTCATAGAGTTGTAAATGAAATTGAGAACGCTATAGAAAGTAAGAAATATTGTTCTGCTCTTTTCTTGGATATTCAACATGCTTTTGATAATGTGTGGCATATAGGACTATACTATAAACTGAAATTATATCTTCCACAACCATATTACTTGTTACTTTATTCTTACCTTAGTAATATAATTTTTCAAGTCAAATATGAAGATGAATTATCTGGTTTTTACAGTATATTTTCTGGAGTTCCACAAAGCTCTGTATTGGGGCCTGTGTTATATATTCTATACACAGCTGATTTTCCAGAAATAAATGGAGTCCTTATAGCTACATTTGCTGATTGACACTGCCACGCTCTATTCACATGAAGATGCTAGGCAATCATCTGAATACCTTCAGCAACAACTTAATAACACAGAAGAATGTTTAACCACGTGTCGTAAACGAACTAGTAAAAGTAAATATATTCATATTACATTTGGAACCAGAACTGGTAATTGTCCTACTGTAACATTAAATAATAACTCTTCTAACAGATGATATCATCAAGTATTTGGGAATGCCATCTTGATCGTCATTTAACATGGAGGAAACACATTCAACAAAAACGTACAGAGTTAAAACTAAAAACATAAAAACTGAATTGGCTCATAGGTCACAAATCAAAACTGAGTCTAGAAAATAAACTTCTAATACATAAAACTATATTCAAACCGATTTGGACTTACGGTATCCAATTATGGGCAATGCCAACAATTACAATATTGAAATTCTACAGAGATTTCAGTCTAAGACCCTTCACTTATTGTTGCTGCTCCATGATATGTAAACAACGCCATCATTCATAACAATTTAAAAATAGCTACTGTAAAAGAAGAAATAGAAAAGTACAGCATTCTTTATCTAAGGTGACTAGAAGTTCATCCTAATAATCTTGCAATCAATATTCTAGACAGCAGTGAAGAAATAAGAATAAAAAGAAATAAAACATTAGAACTTCCTTTCATTTTCACATAAAATTTTGTCTAAGTGGAGTGCTGTCAATGGACAGTATTCTCCTTACAAGTTATGTATTTTAACAAATTTACTTATTGTCTTTTCAAGAGGGATTGTAAATTAAGAGTAAAATAAAAAAAAATATTAAAACACCAAGACTATATAGCCTTGCAAAATGCTCAATCGGGAAATTTTCCATGTAGACTGGATTTTCAGTATTAGAAATCCTATACTTAATTTTTGTAATTTTCAAAATTTTAAATTTTTGGTAAGGAATTGTTTTTTATTTAGACCGGATATTTTGCATGATAAATCCCGGATGCTCCCTCTAGACTCAATTTTTGCAGTTTCAAGTTTTCAAATTTTTTTTTTACTTTTTTTGTAAAAACACCAAGACTTGAAATACTCATTCGAGAAATATTCGATTTAGACCGGATTTTCTGTCTTAGAAATCTCGGATACATCCTATAGACTCAATTTTTTTGGAGTTTTCAAATTTTCAAACTTTTTGACGTTTTTGGTTAAAACATCAAGTCAGTAGCCTTGGAATACTCAATCGGGAAATTCTCAATTCCGACCGGATTTCCTGCATTATAAAACCCAGACACAACCTCTAGACTCTATTTCTGCAATATTCAAAATTTCTAATTTTTTTTATATACTCGCTCGGGAAAAATTTGATTTAGACTGGATATTCTGCATTAGAAATCACAGACATGCCTTCTGGACTCTATTTCTGCAGCATTCAAAACTTCGTAAATTGTTTATATATTTGGTAAAACACCAAAAGCCAAAAAGTCTACATTTTTTAGTAAAAGACCTTGGAATACTCGATTGGGAAATTTTCGATCTAGACCAGATTTCCTGCATTAGAAATCCCTGACACACCCTCTAGACACAATTTTTGCAGTTTTCAAAATATTGTCAAAATTAAGTCTAGGGGGTGTGTCCGGGATTTCTAATACAAAAAATCCGGTCTAAATTCAAAATTTCCAGAATGAGTATTCTTAGACTATAGTCTTGGATTTTTCACAAAAAAGTCAAAATTTACAAAATTTTGAAAACTGTAAAAATTAATTCTGGAAGGTGTGTCCGGGATTTAAAATGCAAAAAATCCTGTCTAAATCCAAATTTCGGTATTGAGTATTCCAAGGCTATATCGATGGTGTTCGGGTAAAGGGAGGTAAGTCATGTTTTGTTAAAAAGGAGTTAGTGTACTAGGTGAATCTTCAGAATGTGTTCTACGTATAAGTGAGTATAAAGCGTTAAGTCAAAGATCTATTCAAGTGGGCAGTATCTAGAAGTGTAAAAGGAGTTATAATTTAAAATTTCAATGTTGGTTTGGGTAAAGGGATTTAAGTCACTTATCCCCATTTATAAACAATATTTTTATTCAGTAAAGGGAAATAAGTGACATATCTTATTTTGCACATTACAAAAAAATTGACTTAAATCCTATTACAGGATATTCTTATAGTTATTTTTATTAATTTTGTTTACATAAGTTTTCAATATAGATTTCTTTTGTGTAAATGTTGGAATGTCATTTAGGTGTCATTACATTGCAGTGCTTCATACTGCTATTATTATTATTATTATTATTATTATTATTATTATTATTATTATTATTATTATTATTATTATTATTATTATCATTATTATCATTATTACTATTATCAATATCATCGTCGTCGTCATCGCCATCATTATTATTATTATTATTATTATTATTATTATTATTATTATTATTATTATTGACAACAGTGTATAGCAGCAATGTGGCAAGTCTTACTGGGCCAATGACAGAAAAATATAATTAAACTAGCGTACCCGGCAGACGTTGTCCTGCCCGAACTTTCAATTCTCATGTCATGGGCGGACGATAAAAATGTTACTTTTTTACCATAAAATTCAGCAATTAGGACATAATTAGATATTATTAGATAAGTTCGCAAGAAAACTTCTTACAGCCTTCTGTTGTAGCTCAAGAAGAGTGAATGATGACGTCACAGTCATGAACATAAGAACTGTACCCTCATTTGCAGATAAGTTAAGAACCGTCATACAACAATTTTCTGCCGCAGAAGAAATAAAGAAATACTGATAAAAATATAATGAAGAGAAAATGATATTTATTTTCTTCTTGATAATGAATGCATTTACTGAACTTGAGTGTAATATATGCAGAAGTTGCAATGATATTTACTTTATTTTGTTCACATTGATATTCAAGTGCTTTAGGGTATACAATATTTTCTATTTTTCCATCTTTAGCAAAAACAAATAAATTTGTTGGCTTTCCGACTCGTGAGCATGCGACATACAGCTGGCTATGTGAAAAACATATTTTGTAGATTCAAACCGCATACATCAAGTGACTGACCTTTTGCCTTGTTGATGGTCATTGAGAATGCAAGTCGAATGGGGAACTGCAGTCGTTTGAAATCAAATGGCATGTCTGTGGGAATGATTGGAATGCGTGGAATGAGCAGTGTGTATTTTCGTTTTGAGCCATATCAGAATATGAGCATGTGGAAGTCCTCTCTTCTGCCACTCTATGGAATACATGCAGCAGCGAGTTTCACCATAAATGTGATTTTTCACAATTAAGTTCATCAATTTCGTGAGTTTTTGCTTGAATATTCGTGCAGTCAAATCATGTCTATCAGTCGGAATCTGACCGAGTAATAGAAGCTCTTTTATCTCTCCCATGCTGGATTGCATGTAAATGTGATGAAAAAGTCGGGTCTGCCATATGATCGCACATATGTTATGGCATCTTGTGCATATTCATGCATATGCCGTGGGCTGCCAGTGAACGTAGCTGGAAGTATTACCATTTTTCCAATATCGGAAACATTTCCATCGTTTGCAATTGAATCTCGTAAGTGAATGTATTCTTCTCAACGCAAACATTTTTGATTTAAGCGAATCAATAACAAACGTTCAGATTCAATTTTGGCATATATGTCTACCACGTATTGATGAAATAGCTGACGGCATTGCAGAATATGATTTGTTCCATTCTGCGGTATGAATAATAATTCATCGCTGATACTTTTTTAGTGAGCGGTTCACCTGTAACAATAAAGAAAAGAAAACGAAAGATAATAAACATATAAATTACATTTACCAATGTATGCAAGTTAAAAACAAAATAATATTTTCATTAAAATAAATAAATGAAGATATATGTAGTTACCTGTATTTGGATTAGATTGCATAATATTGAAGTGATATCCGTCCTGTCCCTCCCAAAAAAATATGGGATACTGCAGCGCATCGTATGATCGATGTGTTCCAGCGACACGTTGAATTGTATTATTCTGTCGTTGAAGAATAATATCACGCGTATCACTTTCTTCGCCAGCTATGACAATCGCAACTTCATTGATTGTAGGTGCGTTGTAGCGTCCGGCATGCTGTCCGAGTGGTGTTTTGTCGGCTCGTATTTGAATTGCATAATGATCCGCTGGTAAGTTGTCAATTGAAGTTTTGAATAATCTTATCAATGCATTGTGTTGGTGGAAAAATGTTTGCAAATAGCATATAATGTGGCGTTTAGGCCTGGAATTGCATTGCAACGTTGATCAACTTGTGCATCTATGTCACCCATAAAGTAGATTTGTACAAATTTATGTTCAGCGTCCTGAACTGGTATAAATGAACCAACACGGTGATATATTTGCCCTTGAATTTTAAAAGTAGGCATGTACTGATCTTGGAAAATTTTGTCGGCTCCAAAAGATGTCATTTGAAACGCTGAATTATATTTGCGAATATTTTGCAAGAAGTATTTAGAATCAGGTAATTCGCCCGAAAGCAATGACAACAGTGGATCAGGTGATGGATGCAATGTTTGTAATTTAACTTTGCCATTCGCACAGCACATTCCATTGTTGAACTTGAGCGAATCGCAATGCCCACACACCTTATCCATTTTTCCAATGTTAACAGTGGGATGTAAACTGTAATCGTAATTAAGATTATAATGAAATGCAGCAAGATTCAAATCAATATGTACTGTTTGTCGAGATAAAGCAGTACGTGAACGTTCTCTTTCTAATCTCGCTGCATGTTGATCTTCTGATTCTGATGCGCGCGATCGGATGGCACGTGAACGTTCTGTTTCTAATCTCGCTGCATGTTTGTCTCCTGACTCGGACGCGCGCGATTGAGCAGCACGTAAACGTTCTCTTTCTATTCTAGTCGCATGTTGATCTTGAGATTCTGATGCGCGCGATCGGGTGGCTCATGAACGTAATGTTTCTAATCTCGCTGCATGTTGGTCCTCTGACTCTGATGCGCGCGAACGGGTGGCTCGTGAACGTTCTGTTTCTAATCTCGCTACACGTTTGTCTTCTGACTCTGCGCGCGATCGTGTGGCTCGTGAACGTTCTGTTTCTAATCTCGCTGCATGTTGGTCTCCTGACTCGGACGCGCGCGATTGAGCAGCACGTAAACGTTCACTTTCTATTCTAGTCGCATGTTGATCTTGAGATTCTGATGCGCGCGATCGGGAGGCTCGTGAACGTAATGTTTCTAATCTCGCTGCATGTTGGTCCTCTGACTCTGATGCGCGCGAACGGGTGGTTCGTGAACGTTCTGTTTCTAATCTCGCTACATGTTTGTCTTCTGACTCTGCGCGCGATCGGGTGGCTCGTGAACGTTCTGTTTCTAACCTCGGTTCATGTTGGTCTCCTGACTCGGACGCGCGCGATTGAGCAGCACGTAAACGTTCTCTTTCGATTCTAGCCGTATGTTGATCTTGAGATTCTGATGCATGTGACCGTGCAGATCTTAAACGATCTGCTTCATTGCTCGCTTGTCTTTCCTCGGTTGTTTGAGAAGCTCGAATTAGCTTATTTCTATGTGCTGCGCTAGTAGATTTACTAAGTGACGAGCGTTTTGGAGGCATTTTGGTTGTGCGAGATAAACTCCGAAAAACATGTGCCCTTTGCCGCAGCCAAAATATTGTGCAGGTTGCATAGATGACTATTTACTGGGGGGAAAAAAAAGGCCGAGTAAGACAGAATGGAAATGAGTATGGCGGGATTATGATCAATGTCTGTTGATGTTGCGTTAAGTTACATTGAGAGGGCAAGTACAACGTACAATTCGAATGTGTGTATCACGATCAACGTTCATTGACGTTTATGGCTGCTAGCTCACGCTGTTATCAGTACCGAGAACTCTAAAAGCTCACAGTAAACTGTTTGATGAACTTAGACTGATTTATTTGCATTATCATCTAATGGATTTTAAAGAAGGGAAATATGTTAAGGCCAAATATGGTAAGTAGACATATTACGGTAGTATTTACACTGTAAAATGTTTCCTATATCATTCCTAATAGCTTTCTTTTTCTTTTATTTTTATATTGCGTGATTTTTGCTGTATATAAATTCTTGTAATCGCACAAACTCAATAAGCACATCATCTCTCATGTTGATATAATAATTAAAATATCAAAATATTATAATTTATTGGCTCCAACAAATTCAACAACGTCAGATCAAAACAAATTAAAAACAGGATTAATGCAGGATAAATAGATTTGAACGATATGATATTGCTTGACCTGCCAATGTAAGCCAACGCCATCTTGCGCCGTACCCTGTAAACGTTCATCACAATATGATACGTGGAAGGTGTATTTGATAAACATGAACGAACTTAAAAGTAACGCAACGCAAAATTAACGAACATTGAGCGTAATACCCCCATAGATATAACATAACATTACTTATTTATTTAGTCAGATGAAGGGTATGGCAGCGCATAAAGTACGATCAAATGTACAAACAAATATTTTACAAATATTACATATGAGGAGTTTATTAAATTTTATACCATGTATGCATTTATGATGATTGTTACTAAACAAACTTTCATTTTTATATATTACATTACTGCCAAATTATTCCTTAATAGTGTACTTACCATGTAATGTACTTGCCTATCACGAAGGACGGATGAGTGTAGGCGAAGATACGAACACACTAAAAAACAATAACATTATCAGATGTTATTATTATTGATTTCGTACATCTCAATGATGGATAAATCATATTTGAAGAGAGAAATTATACGCTCAGACCCTTGGTTCTCTAGACCAAGTGCTCTACCAACTGAGCTA
Organism: Diploptera punctata; assembly: GCA_030220185.1. Taxonomy (NCBI): domain Eukaryota; kingdom Metazoa; phylum Arthropoda; class Insecta; order Blattodea; family Blaberidae; genus Diploptera; species Diploptera punctata. The sequence continues at coordinate 188,121 of JASPKZ010001597.1, forward strand.
CCTGAGCAAGTACCGATCTAAACGCAAATCTTTCTCTATATACATTGTAATTCCCATCCACCAAATGCTATGAAGCCATGCTTCTATCTTGCAAATGGCGGCTCCTTTATTAAGAAGACATATTTGGGAATTATATATTACAGCCAGTACGGCTTTTTCCATGTTATTATTATTGATTTCGTACATCTCAATGCATAATTTTTCTCGAATTTTCACGAATGTTCGAGGAGTGACGATGATGATACGAATCAAACTACCGAACAAGTGTTGCAGTAAATGTTTAAATTGGTAATACATAATTTGTTGTGATAGTATTAAATGTTTCGCACTGCAAAGGATACCAACTATTGTAAAAGAGTAAGTTAGAGTTGTGTACTATTGCGTAATTTGTTTTTCTATTGTTTTATAAACGAAATTAAGTAAATGAAATCAACGTATCTTACAGGATACATTGCCAATTTAAGATACGAATGAAACTAACAAAAACAATGTTATCTGATGTGTCGCAGTTGACCTTTAAATCACAACTCCATATTCATCCCGGGAATCTCTTGAACATTTTGCAAAAAGCCTCATCACGATCGGATCAACGGTATGGTCGCGCATAAAGTACGAACAAACAAAACATACATTCATTTTTATATATTAGATTATTTTTAGATACCCCTTGCCGGTATACCCGGCGTTATCCGAGAATCTGCTCATCCCGATCTTATTAGCATAAATGAGCTGAAAGACAAAAATTAATGTACTTCTAATGATTAGTTGAAAATAAGTAAAATGGAAAATAATTATAAATGTATATCGTAATTATTTTAAGATTCTCCGTGCTGATTACCCGGTATTGTCCGGGAATCTACTTATCTCGATCTTCTTGGCATACATGAGCTAAAAGACAAAATTCATTATTGTGAGTTATCCGTAAAAGAATTACCCGCCATGCACAGGAATCTACGTACTTGTCTCGATCTTCTTGGCATCAATAAAAAAATAGTGGTTATTGTGAGTTATCCGTAAGAGATAAACATATGCTGTCGCGGACTTTTTTGTAGGGCTTTTTGAGATATTCAAATCTGTGTACATTAATTTTGTGTGTTTGTTACGGTTTAGGCAGCGTAAGCAATTTAATAGTCCAAAGAGCTACTTTCTTCACCTTTTCCTCTACAAAGGACAATTCTCATGTCATGGGCGGACGAAAAAAAAAATTACTTTTTACCATAAAATTCAGCAATTGAGACATAATTAGACATTATTAAATAAGTCCGCAAGAAAACCTCTTACAGACTTCTGTTGTGGCTCAAGAAGTGTGAATGATGACGTCACATGGTCATGAACATTAGAATTGTACCCTCCTTTGCAGATAAGTTAAGAACCGTCATATAACAATTATATTTGAGTGAAAAAAAAAGATAAATTAATGAGAGTGAGTCAAAACTTTTTTTTTGGCTAGATTTCATTTCTGACCCACTGTGCACCGGTCCCATAGTGGCCGACATTCCATGAGAAAAATTTCTTCCCCGGTAGAGACCACCGTAAGTCCCGTAGTTCTGCGCCAAGACTTCTTGCCTTAACCACTCGACTACGGCGCGAGACTCTTGGTATTAATGAAAGACAAAAATGGATATTGTGAGTTATCCGTAGAAGATTAGGGACTCTTGGTATCAATGAAAGACAATAATGGTTTTTGTGTTATCCGTAAGAGATAAACATATGCTGTCGCGGACTAGTTTGTAGAGCTTTTGAGATATTCATTTTGTGTATTTCTTATGGTTTAGCCAGCGTAAGCCATTTAAGCTATTTTTAAGGGTGTATGAGTTGAGTATCACAACTCTCTTATAGCCTATGTTCATCCCGGGAAACTCCTGAACATTTTTGCAAAAAAAACCCCATCACAATCGGATTAACGGTATGGCCGCGCATAAACTACGAACAAACAAACATTAATTTTTATATATAAGATTATATTATTTTTCTGTCCTTGAGTATATTTGTTATTTTAGGCAGTTGTTGAGATTTATCTGAACTCATATAACATTATTAATATTATGTACAGTTCGAGGACGAAAAAAATAATGAGCTTTTGCCAGACAGAAGATGGTCACGATTCAGAAGGAAAGATACTTCAACTTTTATTACCATGAATGTGTTACTTCAACTTAATTAGTTTTATTTTCAAATATATATATATATATATATGTTTTTACAATTTAAGACTCCAGTTAGGCGCTGTGTGTTCTTCCTGAATTTAAGGACCTAAGTGATTCTAATGACGACCCCCTTTATTCGCCAAATGATGATGAAAGTAGTTCGTCTTCAGATGTTCTAGAAAGTAATCATCCACTGAAGAAAAAAAGTATTGTGTACTGGTAAACAATTACGTAATCAACAAAATATGAGAATATCTAAATCAGAGTTAGTTCTTAATGAAAGCCCCAGTTCTACTTCAAGGGGTGGTAATTTAGAAACGGGAGAAGACCATAAGGAAGGATCAATAGCCAATTGGAGGGGACGAAGGTACAGATATTGAGAATACAAAGATAAAGAAAAGGAGGGAAAGCTTAAAAGAGCATTCTCGTGAAATACGTAGAGAAAGGAAATAGAAAAGAAATAAAGGTAAAGAATATACAAGTGAAAGAGGAAAGTTAGTTAGAGGAAGAAATATGAAGCTGTTAGAGGATTGTCGTATGAAGTGTAAATACAGATTTGTCGAAGATTTTTGAAGAATACTGGAGTCTTGGGGACAACTCCAAAAGAGTTTCGTACATATCTGACTTACTAATCACATGAGAAAAAGAAACAGAAAGGAAGAGAAAACACACATACCCTGAAAAACAGAACAGTAACACATACTTACCATTTAAAGGTTAAAGGAGAAATGAATATTATATGTAAAAAATGCTTTCTTTCCACATTTGATGAAACCAACAAATTTGTAACGAATGTTATAAATAAGTCAGAAAAGTGAGTTGCTGGTATACCAACTGCTGACAACAGGGGATGGCACTCTCCTAAAAATAAAATACCTGAAGAAGTAATGCAGAAGGCTATGAGTTGCGTACTTTCAATACCAGCTTGTGAAAGTCACTATTCAAGGCATTAGACATCTAAACAGTATCTTCCCTCTCACTATACTTTAGTTAAAATGTATGCTGAATAAAAAAGAATCTTGCGGCACTGATGTGGTTGTCAGTCGAATGAGCGATTATTTCATGAGGAGAATTTGTCGATTAAACCACCAAAAATATATATATATATATACATGCGACAAGTATTCATTACAAATGAGTTTGACACAAGAAGACGAGAAAGTAACTTTGCAGGAGGCTCTTTTTGCCCATCATAAATTGGCTGATGAGGCATATATTGCGAAATCTAATGATAAGACATTATCCCAGTCAGATAACAGTATTGTAGTATTTGCTTTTGACATGTCTGCCAACTCCTAATCTCGAAAGATCCTTGCTCTTTATAAGAGGATATTACGGACCTTCAATCTTACTGTATACGACTGCACAGCCAACCAGGCATATTGTTATATGTGGTGCGAAGCGGATGCTGGAACGGGATCCAATCAGGTTGCATCTTGTATTGCTAGACATGTTGAAAGTCTTCCTCCACATGTGAAAAGAGTAATAATGTACTCTGACACATGCGGAGGGCAAAATAAAAATAAGAACATTGTAGCAATGTGCATGTCAACACTGAAAAACAACTCCAATATTGACATAATAGACCACTAGTTCCTCATCTCAGGTCACACTCATCTAGAGTGTGATTCTGATCATGCTCTCATTGAGAGAAAGAAAACAAAGTAATCTATACCAGTTTATCATCGCCATGATTGGTTGCAGCTTGTTCATTCATGCGGGAAAACTCCTCCTTTTAAAGTGTACCCAATGACTGAGACTCACTTCTTGCAATATTCGGAGCTCTACAAAAATGTACTTCGAATGAAGAAGAACAGCAATGAGAATGAATGGTTTTACTGGAAGAATGTCAAATGGTTGAGATATGTGAAGTCATCAACAGTGCTACAATACAAGGATACATTGGTTGATAGAAATATCACTATCTCGATGGAGTCAAGGTCATAACCGGCTATTACCTATGACGTCCTACAGTGAGCTAGTTCCAATTTCACTTCAGAAGAAACAAGATCTTCTTTGACGTTTTTATTATTAATTTAACACTTCTCAATGAAGGATAAATTACATTTGAAGATAAATATTTTCGCCTAGACCGAGACTCGAACCCGGGACCCTTGGCTTTCCGGGCCAAGTGCTCTACCGACTGAGCTACCGAGGCGAGTTACGATCTAGACGCAAATTTTTCTCTTATATACGTTGTAATTCCCTCGCGCCAAATGCTTGAAACCTTTGTTTCTATCTTCTTAGTTACGAAGACATTTATTGGGAATTTAACACTACATTTGCAAAGATAGAAACAAAGGTTTCAAGCATTTGGCGCGAAGGAATTATAACGTATATAAGAAGAAAATTGCGTCTAGATCGCAACTCGCCTGGTTAGCTCAGTTGGTAGAGCACTTAGCCCGGAAAGCCAAGGATCCCGGGTTTGAGTCTCGGTCTAGGCGAAAGTTTTGCTCTTCAAATATAATTTATCCTTCATTGAGAAGTGTTAAATTAATAATATAAACGTCAATAGAAGCCCTACTGGCTTTATAAAGTAGTGTTAAATTCCCAATAAATGTCTTCTTAACTAAGAAGCCGCCATTTGCAAAGATAGAAACAAAGGTTTCAAGCATTTGGCGCGAGGGAATTACAACGTATATAAGAGAAATATTTGCGTCTAGATCGCAACTCGCCTCGGTAGCTCAGTCGGTAGAGCTCTTGGCCCGGAAAGTCAAGGGTCCCGGGTTCGAGTCTCGGTTTAGGCGAAAATTTTTCTCTTCAAATATAAGATCTTCTTTCCTTACTTTCACTTGTACCCAACATATTCCACAGCTTTATGAGGGACTTCCAACTAATAATTAAGCACGGAACATTTTTCCAGACAGCATTGAAGATGATCATGCAGAAAACAGTGATGACTGAAATAATTAAAACTGCACATACTTTAGTGTTAAGATGTTTGTAAGAACTTTGTTTTATGTGAATCTTATAACAAACGTTGTATTTTAGAGTAACGTTCTTTTTAATTAATTGTTTGTCATGATATTCGGTTGTATTTAAAGTGAGGAACGCACATTTATTTTGTGTTATATTTGTAATCATACTGTTGAAAGTACTCTACTTTGAATAATTAGTTCAGCCAATTGCATTATTTTTGCTAGGAGTAAAAGGAGCAAATGGAAATAAGTCACGAAATTCATTGTGTAAGAGGGGTTAAGTCTTTAGTTTTTATTGTTCTAGTCTTAAAACTTGTTTAAATTTTAATTAATTCGTCCATTTAATATGTAGTTTTTGAGACGACATTTAAAATAATATTTTCGTGTATTTTGTTTTCTCAATAAAACATTCTCTGATTTGCAGTATAGTTGTTGAAGTTTTAAATTTGTTTTTCTCGAAACCTTATTTTATGACTTAAATCCCTTTACCCGAACACCATTGATATATAGTCTTGGTGTTTTCATCAAAATAATAGAAATTTTCGAAATTTTGAAAATATCAAATATTAAGTCTAGAGTATGTACGGGGATTTCTAATTTTAAAAAATCCAGTTCGATTACAAAATATTACAATTAAGTCTTGGTATTTTCACAAAAAAATGTCAAAATTTGCGAAGTTTAGAAAACTATAAATATTAATTCTAGAGGTCATAGCCGGGATTTCTAATGCAAAAAATCCGGTGTAAATCCAAAATTTCCATATTCAGTATGCAACTAAAAGAATATTGGTGTTTTCACAAAAAATGTCAAAATTTTTGAAATTCTGAAAACTGCAAAGATAAAGTCTAGAGAATGTGTCTGGTTTTTCTAATGAAAAATAAAATCCGGTCTAAATCCAAAATTTCTATATTGAGTATTCTTGGTGTTTTCAGAAAAATGTCAAAATTAATTCTAGAGGGTGTGTCTGGGATTTCTAATGCAAATAATGTCAGTATAAATCCAATAATTTCCTGATACAGTATTCCAAGACTATAGTCTTGGTGTATAATTAATAATAATGATAATAATAATAATAATAACAATAATAGTATTAATAATAATAATGATATTAACAATAATAATAATCATAATAATAACATTAATAATAGTAATAATAATAAAAATAATAATAATAATAATCTATAGCACACAATGTGCAAAGGTTAGTTAAAGAATACCGATTGACATTAATTATCTGTCTGTACAGAATCCTGTCAGAGATTGTCCTCTGTTTTTGCATGGTATCTCTTGCATGACATACCTCATGCTCGCACACGCATTCTGGTCCTGTGTCATGAAACGGTTTCATTTTGCACAGTCTGTGATGGAAGCCATGTACAGCTAGCCAGCTGTCATAGCCCGTAGTTCAGCTTCTTCCAGTCTTCTGAGGTCATGGCATCGGTGGTGTAGAAATCCATCCAAATGGATTCTTTTTTCTGCTCCAGCTCTCTTAGTACTATGTTATAGCTCACTGTAAATGGCAGGAACAGTTTCAGTCGGAAATGACTCCTTTATCGGTTCATAGACTGTACAGGAGGGTGTGAACTTTGACAGACCCGCTGCCTATTTCAAATACATCAATTTCACTCTTTCGAGGGGTCTAAGGCTGTTGTGGTCCAGATGATCCCATATAAGTTGAAGGCCGTATGTGGCTATTGGTATAATCTTGATATGAAAAGTTTTATTGCTGCTTCCATGGACATCTTAGTTATGTCTTTTATCTTGTGCACGGCTTTGATTGCAAGGCTCATCCGTCCGAGATATGCAGGTTGAAGAAGTTTCCCTTAGACTGGAGAGTGATGCCTATATATTTGAAACTGTTGACTGTGGACAGCGCTCGGGTGTTTAGCATAATATTGCCATTTCCTGCTAGTCTGCCTCCTCTCCTGAAGGTCATATGAGCAGTTTTGTCCTCATTCAATTTCTAGTCGTTCTCTTCTGCTCATTTTGCAAGTCGGTTGAAATTTACTTTGCAGCACGGGGATGTCAGAGCCATGTCGTCCGCATACATATAGAGCTTGGCATCACCCTCCAGGATCTGTCACATTAGCTGTGGCGATCAAGGTCCGAAGCTTCTAGGTATATTGATTTCAATTTCCTGATACATTCACACAGAAATTTGAGTTCGTGTATTATAAAAAATGTCAAAATTTTCGAAATTTTGAAAACAGCAAAATTAAGTCTAGACGGTGTGTTGGGGATTTCTAATGCAAAAAATCCCATCTAAACCCTAAATTTCCATACTCAGTATTCCAAAGCTATAGTCTTGGTGTTATCACAAAAATATCAGAATTAAAGAAAACTTGTAAACAGTAAAAATTAATTCTAGAGGGGTGTCCAGGATTTTGTAAGCAAAAAATCCAGTCTAAAGCCAAATTTCCATATTGAGTATTCAAAGGTTATAATCCTAGTGTTTTCACCAAAATTTTCAAAATTTTGAAAATTGTAAAAATTAAGTCTAGATGGTGTGTCCAGGATTTTACAGTAAAAAACCCGGTCTAAATCGACAATTTCCATAGTGAGTATTTGGTGTTTCATCAAAAATATCAAAACTTTTGAAATGGAAAATTTAATTATTGGAATTGAATCCTCGATTAAAGGATTGAATGAACCTACTAAACAGTTCGTTAGAGAAGCCTGTAAACAGATTAGGGTAAAAGCCTGGTTTTGGATACATTATTTCCAATATAATTTTTTACTTTCAAAAATGTATCACAAAATAATAAAGTAATGTTCATGTTTTATTGTGTTTTATGTTTAACAATTTTAGAAGTAGGTATTATTTTCAAGGTATCCATATGTGTGTAACAATTAAAACAATATGGAACTCTAAATTATCCAAAAATGGGCACTGGTGCACAATATTGGATACTGAAACTTTTTCAAAATTAAGTTTAGAACATATTAGTTGAGTTCGGAAGATTATAGGTCTACTTACTTATTTTCTATGATTTATATTTTAAGAACAATAAAAACCCCAGATTTGGATAGTATTGTGACTTTATTTACAAATTATTTCTTACAGGTCAAACATATACATTTTTTTTGGTACAGCATAATTGGGTAAATTCTGACTTCCAACGAAGATCCAGTAGTCATAATATAGGTTGAAAATGAGAGAGATCCATCTCTTGAAAACTAGTTACCGTGTTTAATGAAACATAAAATGTGAGGTAAGATGTGTAAATGTTTGATGGTACCATTTGCGACATTTCTGGCAACTAACCCATGATTCATCATGATAGTCCACACTGAATTTCTTACTGCAAGTGCCACATGGTTCGTTCTCATCATCTTGAGCCTTACATTCCTCGTCACTCTGTTCACTGCTGTTGTCATCGCTGCTCAATGTTATGACTATTTTTGGGCCTTTTCTTCTGTTTTTCTTTTTCTTCCAGCTCTGCCAGAAATTCATCCAATGTCAATCATTTTATCTTTGTTATATGTCGCTTCTTCTTTACTTGGCCATTTTCACTGACATAAATTGGAGCAAACATCTCTTGAATAACAGCAACAACTGGAGAAGATTTTGTATACTCCGCATCCATTGAAATTCCAGCTTCTGTATTCTTTTCTGCTTCATTCGATCCAGTAATGTTAACACCCTTGAGGAATTACTTCGGAATCATGTCTCTGTTTATAGGCCAAACGCCACTTCCTTCAAAGCCTCCAACAATATTGCCTGGAGTGAAACTTGCAAGCCATGCTGGCTTTAGAACTGAACAGAAATCATATCTATTCAAGGCCTTCTTCCTGGTCCTCCAGAGTCTCTTATCAGACAAGTCTCTGAAATTATCCTTCAGGGACTTGAACACTCCAACATCCAGTGGCTGAGGGAAGTGCGTCGTATGGGGTGGCAGACAGAGTAAACGAATTTCATTTTCTCTTGCAAGCATAATTACGTCTTGAGTGATATGGGTTGTGTGTCCATGAAGATGTAACAGAACAGGTCATTTAGGAGGAATCAGATGGATGAATTTTGTGAACCATTCAAAGAAAAGCTCTGTCACCATGTAACCTCGAGGACTTGAAACAAATATAGTACCTTCAGGACCACCCTCCATAATCTTTCTTGTATTCAAGGTTTCACCTATAAATATGATCATGAGGGGAAGCCTGTAGCATTGGCACAGGCAACCACAGTTATCTTTTCACCCTTTTCTCCCCTTTATTTTTTGTAAACATAGTTGTTTCCCTTTTCTGCTGCAATTTTTCTGCCTTTGCCTACAAGTTGAAGACCAGTCTCATCCATTTTAAATATTTCACTGCCTGTTACATTATTTTTTTCAAGCAGAGAAGTTAATGAATAAAAAAAACTCATTTTTCACTTCATGAGTTGACATGTATAGTCTAGGAGCTGAAAGATTTTCGGGTGTTCTAAGAGAGAGGTTGTGCCATTGCATGAATCTTTGGAAACATCTTCCCACTTGCAAAAACTTGATTTCCTTGTGCTGCATCAGTTTTGGCCGCTAAATCCATTATTTCTTTCCTCATCATTCCAAATCCATTTTTTTGTAATTCTAAAATTGCTTCCTTCATTTCTAGTTCCACTTCTGCCGAAAATGCTGTTCGTGGGCCACACTTGAAGCGATCTACATCGACCTGTCCTTTTACATATCTATAGAGAATACCAAAAGGGATGCCATACTGTTTGGAAGCCTTTAGTATTTTCAGTCCAGCGTCATTCACAGCACTAACTGCCATCAGCAGATTCATGTGACAGCTGTTAATAAAAATAATATTTTATTATGACTAATATATTATTATTCACTCATAATTTACTCTAATAGTAACAATCTAATTGTATTTAATTCAATTATCGACCTTGGGGCCTTTCTAAAAATGAATCTAGTCCGAAACAATTTTTAATTGAGCGGGCATGCATCTCTCCTTCATCCGGTTTCAAGGTGCATATACACAACTTTCCTACCCTTCTACGTGGAACATACAGCAATTATGTCCACTTAAAATGACCAAATAATAACTACAAGCATAATGCTTATCTATACCAAATTTTATGTCGGTACATTTATAAATACCTCATTATTGATTTTTTTCTTTCAGAAGTGCACAGAAAAAAAATTATTTTCTTCACAACACACAAAATAATTTTTTATTAGGAACATCCTCCATGCCATCTATTGGAACAAATCATAAGAAACCACTAAAGAGGGGTCATGAGAGATTGTAACATCTATTGGCTAAAACCTATACCCACAGACCTTCGAATGAAAAAATTATCCATTTCTGGGTCGTTATCCAAAACAGGGCTTTTACCCTATTTCTAACAATTTAAAAACTGGTAACAAAAAAGCAAATTATAACCAGTATCAAAGCAGAAATATCGTTAAGGGTTTGTGAAGGAAGGATTATTTCTACATGAAGGCTGATATGGATAATAGGGCCATTGTTTTGGATAAAAAGGACTATTATGATCGAGTAGATAACTTGATCACTAATGGACCTTACAAACTAATCAATAAAGATCCTCAGTCTAATGTGACCAAAGAAGTGAATAGTGTTTTGAATTCATGCGATAGTCTCGTTACTGAAGACATAAAACAAAAACTAATCCTTCTATTCCAAAATTATATTGCTTATCAGAAATTCGTAAACCTGGAAAATTTGTAAGATCTATTATTTCGTCGATAGGTGTGCCCACTTCTAATATCTCAAAATGGTTAAGCAATGAGTTTGATAACTTACCCTCACAACAATCTAGTTTGTTGGTTAAGAATTTCATTGAGGTTATCAAAAAAATCAATAACAGTGTTTTACTTGAGGAGAGATATTGGTTCTTTTGACGTCAATTCTCTTTTCCATAGTGTCCCAATTTTTCAAACTTTAAATTACCTTGAAGATTTGCTTTTAGAAAATGGTTTAAATCAACATATTAGACGATGCAGTAAAATATGAGTTTAGGTTAAGAAAATAGATATTAAAACAGAATTAGAATAAGGGAAATTGACATATTTAATTCCAAACTAAATTATGATTTATAATAAAGGATACTAAAGTAAATTGGATAAGTTATATGTTATAGATGATATTTTAGAGTTATCTGAAACCATACATATAGGAATTCCAGAATGTAACTGTAAAACTGCTGAATTTAGAAATATTTCTAGCTCGAGGGAGAGAGAGAGTGTGTGTATATGCAAAAGTTTGTACACATAGTAATATTTTCTAGGGGTATTACATTGCGGATGGGTGACGCAAAGTTGCATCAGAGATTTTCAACTGTGTGAGAGGGGCAACGCAATTTTGTGTTTTCAACATGTGATAGATTTCCACTCTCAGGCGTCATGAAGTTCTTGTGTCGATATCATTAGACCATAACATGAGCTGATCTTGTTACGGCTGTAGTCTCCCCTTGCTGCACAATAAACCCTTTCTTAGAACTAACTCAACACGTGCTCTCTAGTCATAGTCTCCATTCACAAGTCAACATGACGCATGCAGCAAGTTCGTATCGTAAGAAAAAATTCTCATGGGAGAAGAAATAATAACAGAATTATATGCAGATAATTTATCAGATGTCCCTGATGATTTATTTACTGATAGTGACGATGACAGTGATGGTGATTCAGTGATTGTAAAGAAAAGAAAAACTGTGCAACCAGTGCAAACTTACAGTGACAGTGAGACAAGTTCTGAAGAAAGTGATGATAATCCTAGGGTGGGGGCAAACACATGGGCCAAGAAAGACAAAACGCCGAACTTAGAACCTTTTTCTGGAAATCCAGAGGTGAAACAAATTCCCTCTGACCCAACAAAAATTTCTGATATATTAGAACTTTTTTTCGGTGATCTATTCTTTCAAATGCTATGTGAGGAAACTAATTTATATCATTTACAAAATCATGATAAATATACTACCTGATCTAAAGGGTTGAAATAGTCAGATGTCAGTATAGCAGAAATGAAAAAGTTCTTTGCAATTATTATTCTCATGGGGCAAATAAAAAAAGATAGACTGAAGGATTATTGGTCAACTGATCCATTTTTAGACACTCTAATTTTTAGGAGTATTATGAGTCGCAATAGATTTGAACAAATTTGGTGGTATTTGCATTTCAACAATAATGCTCTGCAAAAAGAGTCAACTAACAGACTTTTCAAAATTCAGCCTTACTAGAGTTTTTCCTTTAAAGATTTCAGACAGTTTACAAACCAAATCAACAACTTCCATTGGATGAGGCTTCGTATACAAACATATAATCCAGGGAAAATAATAAAATATACGACTATTTGGATACATAACCTCAAAAAAAAAATGGTCTCCTTGTTCATGTGGTTACAGAAAGCACTACTGGCTATATTTGGAATTTAGAAATTTATTCGAGACAAGGAAAAAAATTACAGGATACCATTTTGACCCTTTTAGAACCTTACCTTGATCAAAATTATTAAGTTTATCAAGTATATCAAGACAACTACTATAATAGTGTAGATATTGCTCAAAATCTCCTTTCTAGACATATATGAGTATTCAATTTATAATTATGTTTACAGGAGTAAATTTAACTTTCTTTCCTCAGCACTTTTTAGGACAATCAGGGTGAACAGAGGTCTTCCTCCAGATTTGGAAAATGAATCACAGTCTCTCAAACATGGGGAAAGTACGTTCAGGCAAAAAGGCAATATTCTTCTTCATTGCTGGAAGGACACTTGTCAACATGATATCCACAATTCATAATTCATCTATGGTCGATATTCCCAGGAGAAATGAAGAAGTAAAACAGAAACCCATTTGTATTATTCAATATAATAAACACATGAAGAGTGTTGACAGAGGTGATCAGTACTTGTCCTATTACTCTATTCTAAGGAAAACTATAAAGTGGACAAAGAAAGTTTCATTGTGGCTTATCAATTGTGCTTGTTTAATTAATTTGGTATATAAGAAATTAAATACTTCTACAAATCTTCGTTATAAAGACTTTCTTCTACAAGTGGCAAAAGACTGGGCTACAGATAAGATGGAGGAAGTAGAGTCAGACACAGACTTCACACTACCAGAAACATCAACACCAACCCCACATAGACCACATGTGGACCCCCCTGGGAGGCTTTTGGGTGATATGCAAAAACATGTTCATGAAATAATTGTGAAAAGTGAGAATGGCAAGAGAAAATACCATGCTAGGAGGTGCCATATTTGTGCAACACACAAATAAAGAAGTGAAACAAACAAGGTATATTTGCAAGTTCTGCCAAGTGCCACTCTACAAAGTGGAATGTTTCCAGAGATATCACATCCTCAGGCAGTACTAGGAGCCTTGGTAAGTGATTCCTGAAAGTTTTACTTCATAAAATTAATTACAACATTTTTTATGAATTTTTATATTAAATTATTTAAATACCCTGTCCCCAATGTGTTAAAATGGCTATCAAAAGTATCATCACTTAAAGCATATGTCTCTTAAGAATTATAAGGTTGGAAACTTAAGTAGAAACTTGAAAGGAACTTAAGAGTAAAGTATTAGATTGAAATAGGAAATGTCTCAAATACATATATCTCTCTCTTCATTCTCTCTGTGTGTAGCCATAATATAGGAATAATGAGTTAAGTTAGTTTATAGTTGAAATTAGATTTAGTTTATGTATATTAATATTGTAATAATTTTATAATGTTTTAAGAGTCAAATATATAAGTTTAGATATATCAAGTTATTTATTTATGTAGGAATCGGCTATCCTTTTACATAGAAAACTTCCCATTTATAGTTCGGCAGAAATCCAAGTATATATGTAATTAAACAGTTCCAAGACCTCCGAAGAATTCCCTTGAAATTCTACCTTAAGCTCTTTGGTGGGAACCTCGCAGTTATAACAGTTAGCAAGACTTTGAATGCGTCAAAACATTTTTCAATTTCAGGGAAAGTTTTATGAACAACAGGAAAGGGTTAGCTATGGGTAATTCATTGTCTCCCTTCCTATCTAATTTGTTTATGAGCCATTTTGAAAAGACTTGAAATAACTTTTTATTTGGAAAATTTTCCAAGATTTTGGCTCAGATATGAAGACGACATTTTTGCGATTTTTAACACAACAAAATTTAAGATTGAGGATTTTATTGTGTTGTTAAATAACCGATTTCCCAGCATAAGCTTTACTTATGAAGATGAAAAGAATGGAAGATTACGTTTTTTGGATGTTTTAACCCATCAGCGTGGGCATTTAAACATGGCATTCCCTTCCCAGATGCAGAAGGACGTGTTAGAATGCTTAGACTTTTAAATATCCAAATGCCATGTCAACACGCGTTGGTAATTCTATGATTTTCAAGGCCTATAGAGAGTTTGTTAAACATTCTGGAGAACTTATTTTTTGTTGCTGTGGTAGGGAAAACCCCCCTTCATGTTATGACGTAATTTACGACATGCATGCGGAGTGAGTTGGCTACTTATTTGTGAAAGCAGATACTTTTTGTATTTTTTTTCTCTCTTCAACTATGCACTTTGTTTGAACTAGTGAATGCCCTATTTTGCCGAAAAGAAATATCTGTAAAGTGCCTCACTGTGTGGTCTCATAACTAACCTTCCTTACAAAACCGATGTGGATCATGTGTACGGTATACACAAAAATCATGTGTCTCAGACATTTCCAACTTCTATAACAAATTTACATGGCGAATTTGATGTGTAGAATTATGAAAAAAATATATAATAGAAGGATGATAATAATAAATAATAATAATAATAATAATAATAATAATAATAATAATTAGTAGTAGTAATGAATGTACTGCACACCCCCAACACAGATGCTCCCTAGCGGGAGTTTATTAACCAAGGTAATCCATTCAACAAGAATCAATTTCTGTAATTATATAGATGAATTTATATCACAAATAAAATTTAGATTCTCCAACTTTTATAAATATTGTACATAGTGAATCTGATGTGTGGAATTATGAAAATCTTTAATTTAAAAATATGAATGAAGGATAAATAGCTAAAGTTTAGAATTAGAAATTATAATTAAACCTTTAGCAACAATTTAAAAAATGAATGCATTTTAACTTATATCTTGATGAAAGTATAAGGAAATCTCCATCTACAATTAAATATAACTTGTAATTAACTGATGAAAGACGCCATTCTATATCATTCTTTGTTTCGATACTATACTATATATTAACTGGTTGTATTATAGATCGTAATATATTAGATATTATCTTTTGATCAAATTTTTACTTAGTGTTTAATATTAGAGTTAATTAAGATTGTTATATTCTGATGTAATATATGTTTGTCCTGGTGAGTGGAAGAGAAGGCCACATGGCCTTAACTCCACCAGGCTAAATAAATCTAATCTAAAATCTAATCTAATCTAATATACTCTATAGTGGTCTGTTCTAGTACAGGTCTTTCACTGTAATCATAGAATTTTCATGCTATGATTGCTGCTTCGTTAGGAATTATAGGTATGGTAGCTTCCCACCCAGGGGGATGGTAATGATGGTAACAATGATGATAAAAGCCAGATGATGTCCATGGACCGTTTGGACCTCAAAGCCCACTGCATGACAAGACAGTATTCTACCTCGAGACCACAGATATAATAATTAATATTTTATTGACCCTTTCAGTTTATTTGTTTTATTTATTGACACTTACACTTATTTACCAACATGTCAACAAGATACATGTGGTTAGCACATCGCCTCAATGAGAGATCTATTAGAAAATTAAGGTGTAACTTGGAAGAAAGATGAACATAACACTGAACAATGTGATATCTATGAAATCCAGATGTAACAAAACAGTGCAAGTCTCGTAGGTTGCTAGAGGTATGTAGCACGAATAGGAAATTATATAGGAAGTTCGTGTACGAAAAATAGAAGCAAAGTGCCAAGTAGGGTGGGATAACCATAAAGTGCAAGAAAAATATTAACCAGGATTTGAGGGGATAAATTATACAGGACCCTCACTGCTGGGTTCCAGAGATAGAATCTTGGTAACTCCATGATGGATTCGTGGTGGAAAAAACGGAGCTTGGACAGGTTTTTCTCGGGGTTTTCTCCTGCCTTCCCCTGCCACAATTTCATTCCACCATTTCTCCATACTCATCTCATCACATTCATTTCGTTTCATTTTGTTTATCTGCCTCTGTGGTGGTGTGTCAGACGTGGTCGGCCACACCCTTGTCATTCACAGACCTCTATATATAGGGGCTTCTTCTCATCTCATCCCTCGACCTGACCCTGACTTGGACACGAGTTGAGGATATTGTTATAAATTATACAGGAATAATTGGTAAACATTATTTGGGATAGCAATGTAAGGAGAGGTTATGTTATGCATAACCATGACCTCCATGTTTGATGGTGCCATTAATTTCAGGACAACACAAAACAAGTTGGTTTCCAATGTCCTTTTTTCTTTTTTCAAAATTGTCCTTTTCATTGAATATTTTAATAATAAATTCCAATCTCTCTACCTTCCTAATCAAGATATTGTAATTGATGAATCATTATTGTTATGGAGGGGCAAACAATTCCCTCCACTTAAAACTGCCAAAATTTGGTTTTAAAACTTATGAATTGTGTGAATCTAGAACTGGGTATGTGGTCTCGAGGTTGCGTGCTGACTTGTCACGCAGCTGACCGAGATTCGATTCGAGTCGGGAGAGGCTTCTTGGGTGAGTTTTTTTTGGGGGTTTTCCTGATCTGTATGACAAATGTCAGGAAGCTTTAGGGCCCCAACAGTACCCAAAAATCATCTGGCCATCATCATCATCATCATTATGATTCTCCAGTGTGGAAGCAACGGGAAGCTACCACACCTATAATTTTCTAGTAAAGCTATAAAGCATAGAATGAAAGTGCTATAATTGCAGTGAAAGACCTGCCCTTGGGCAGAACACTATAGAATAGAATGGTCATTCATTGTTTACATTCTATTAATCACAATTTGATATGTATCTAGAGTAGAGTTTAAAAATACTACTGCACAGGGGTACTGCATGGACTTTTAAATGACTGCACAGAAGGGAGGAAACCGGTCTCATATAAGTATGGCAAACCATGCTGAGGGGTTAATAATTAGAAATAATAACAAATTAGAATTTAATATATACAGAAAAGACATTAGTACTTACAGGTATATTACTTATACATCGTTAAAAACTTGGGATTTTACTTAGATTCTAATTTAAATTGGCATGTGCAAGTAAAACAAACATCTAAACGGATCTTCTCCATAATGCATTCCCTAAAGCGACTTAAACATTTTCTTCCTACAACTCTTAAAAGAATTTTAATCCAAACTTTAGTGATACTGTGACGTTCTACTAACTGACATAAGTAACGGATTGTCGGACAAACTGCAGCATGTCAATAATATGTGTATGAGATTCATATTTAATGTTCGAAAATACGATCACATTTCTCCATTATTCCACGAATTGTCATGGCTACATCTAAAAGAGAGAAGAAAATCGCACTGTCTAATTCTCCTAGTTAAGATCCTACATACCTCGATTCCCAATTATTTATCATCCCGTTTCCAGTATCTATCCTCAAACCATAACTTAAACACAAGATCACAACATAGTCTCTTGCTTAATATACCGCAACATAGGACATCACATCATTCCATGTCATATACCATCTTCACTTCTCGCAACTGGAATTCCCTACCACAAGAAATAAGGGGCTGCCGGACATTGGCATCTTTTAAAAGAAATCTAAATTTATATTTGCTCTAAACTCGACTTCATTATTATCCAGTGTAAGGTATATATATTAATTGGTGTTTCTCGTATAATGTATCATATTGTTTATTTTTTATTATTTCACTCACCTCATACTTCATAATTCATAGCAGACCCTGGGTTTCTTCACATCTTTTGTGACATTCTCAATGCTGTGTCACGTTCACAACTGAAGTCCAACGGCTTTCTATCCTGCAGACTGACCTCTGCGCCATCTGGTGGCCGACCGAAGAATTTCCAAATCAGTCCTCTCTCCTTATAACCGGGTATTTCAAAATTCATAGTTGTATTTTCATTCTTGCATATGTAAATTTTTTCCCAAATTGTGAGTTCCTTCGGTTTTTCCAATTGTTTAAGTAATTTTGTTTTGGTTTCTATTCTATGTTTTTCTGACCAGGCATGTGCAGCTATTGCAGATTTTTCAGTTTCTCCATTTTTAACATTTCTGAGGTGTTCTTTTAATCTTGTATTTAGATTCCTTTTTGTTTTTCCTATGTATATCTTTTCACAATCTTTACAATTAATTTGATAAATTCCCGATTTTTTGCAGTCTTCAATCTTTTCATTTTTGTTGGTTTTTATTAAATTACCTAAGCTGTAATCATTTTTCGGTGCTTAATTTAATGTTGAATTTGTTGAAAATTTTTTGAAACTTGTCAAATACTAAAGGATGGTATGTGAACTTCTTGAATTTTTTGCCTATATTTTTATCTGTCTGAAGAGTACTTTCATTAATGATTTTTTGTTTTTTGAATTTATTTATTTTCTTGGGTATCATCTTCTCTTGAAAACCATTATCCTTCGCAATTTTTATGATGTGTCCTTTCTCTTTATTTTAGTTTTCTTTGCTCATGGGGATATTCACAAGTCTGTGTGTTAAACTATTAAATACTGCCTGTTTGTGTGAAAAATGGTTAAATCCAGTAGCTTTTATATAATTGTCGATGTGAGTTTCTTTTCTGTAGATTCCAAATTCTATTTTCTTTTTTTCCTCATTCCTAATCAATTTAAGGTCTAAAAATGGTATTTCATGATTTTCTATTTCCATTGTAAATTTGATTGTTTTATTTTGAATATTTAACAGTTTAATGGCATCTTCTAATTGTTTCTGTTTTACTATTGCTATGATATCATAGCAATAGTAAATTTAAATTTTGGAGAAGATATGTAGATGATATCATAGCAATAGTAAAACAGAAACAATTAGAAGATGCCATTAAACTGTTAAATATTCAAAATAAAACAATCAAATTTACAATGGAAATAGAAAATCATGAAATACCATTTTTAGACCTTAAATTGATTAGGAATGAGGAAAAAAGAAAATAGAATTTGGAATCTACAGAAAAGAAACTCACATCGACAATTATATAAAAGCTACTGGATTTAACCATTTTTTCACACAAACAGGCAGTATTTAATAGTTTAACACACAGACTTGTGAATATCCCCATGAGCAAAGAAAACTAAAATAAAGAGAAAGGACACATCATAAAAATTGCGAAGGATAATGGTTTTCAAGAGAAGATGATACCCAAGAAAATAAATAAATTCAAAAAACAAAAAATCATTAATGAAAGTACTCTTCAGACAGATAAAAATATAGGCAAAAAATTCAAGAAGTTCACATACCATCCTTTAGTATTTGACAAGTTTCAAAAAATTTTCAACAAATTCAACATTAAATTAGCACCGAAAAATGATTACAGCTTAGGTAATTTAATAAAAACCAACAAAAATGAAAAGATTGAAGACTGCAAAAAATCGGGAATTTATCAAATTAATTGTAAAGATTGTGAAAAGATATACATAGGAAAAACAAAAAGGAATCTAAATACAAGATTAAAAGAACACCTCAGAAATGTTAAAAATGGAGAAACTGAAAAATCTGCAATAGCTGCACATGCCTGGTCAGAAAAACATAGAATAGAAACCAAAACAAAATTACTTAAACAATTGGAAAAACCGAAGGAACTCACAATTTGGGAAAAAATTTACATATGCAAGAATGAAAATACAACTATGAATTTTGAAATACCCGGTTATAAGGAGAGAGGACTGATTTGGAAATTCTTCGGTCGGCCACCAGATGGCGCAGAGGTCAGTCTGCAGGATAGAAAGCCGTTGGACTTCAGTTGTGAACGTGACACAGCATTGAGAATGTCACGAAAGATGTGAAGAAACCCAGGGTCTGCTATGAATTATGAGGTGAGTGAAATAATAAAAAAAAAACAATATTAAAAAACCTCATAGTGTTATTTACTATCTACATAACTTAATAATGTATCATATTTATATTATTATTATAATTATTATTATCGTATCATTATTGTTATTACCCTATAAAATGTTGTTTGTACATGAAATTTACATTGCTACATTATTGTATCTTTAACTGTTTATAATTAGTATAGTGTATATCTATATTTGTCAAATATTTATTTGTATTTGTGCTGGTTGAGTGGAAGAGAGGGCCTTATGGCCTTAACTCTGCCAGAATAAATAAAGTAATTATTATTATTATTATTATTATTATTATTACTTATGATTCTTCTCATTGCCCTCAACACAAAATGGCTAGCTTTAATATTCTTACAAATAGACTTTAATTTCCCCTTAAATAAAGTCTGTTATGATAAAGAGTTAAGAATTATTAAGGATGTAGCTACTTGTATTGGGTTCAATGACAGTATTGTTAAAAAAATTATTTTGTAATTATTCCTTATACTCCCTCTTTAACTAGAGGTATGAGTAAATTATTTATAAGATTAAAGCTTAAAACAGTTTATACAACTGGCACTATTTTAAATAGTTTATTAGATAATCCCAAGGACAATATTTATTTTTAAAACGGTCTGGTATTTACGAAATAAATTGTAAATGATGTGATAAGAAATATGTTGGGCAAACTAGAACATCTTATTGTTACAAGATTTAAAGAAAATATGGCCCATTTCCACCTTGGTAGAAATGAAAAATTGGTGGTTGCCCAACATATTTCTAATAACGGTCACATCATCGATATGAGTAACCTTAGACTGGTAAGATTGGTTAATAATTTTAAATTTCTAGATGCTTTGGAAAGTATAGCAATGTATAAAACCAGAGACAATATTATGAACAATGACAAGGGTCCTATTCCTATCAGCCCTCTTTTTTCATTAATTAATATAAGTAAAAATTGTATTCATTGATGTTTTATCTATGTTATTACATTATGTGACGTAATTCATAAGTTATATAAACTTTTGTACACACATTTAATATTTATAAGGCATACACTATTAGAAGACATATAGGGTGGAGCTATGCGTGGCTAGTGCATTTCGTCTAGCCTATCATAATCGAGCGGTCTTGTACAGTTGGCACTAGGCGACTCCTAGCTGTAAAACTACGTTTGGCATTTTTCATTGCATTCGAAAAAAATATTGATCAGATCTCACTTTGAAGTGCACCACTGAATAGAGCAAGAAATTACGAATCCGACTGTACAATGATAATTATCATGTGCCTTATACAGCTAGAGTTATGAGCATCTGTTGACACATGTGCTCAGTTCACCAAAACAATACATATCCATTTTTGTATTCTTGTAGACTTTCACGGCCGGAGTTGCTATGATGATCTTGATGAAGATTTTTGGGCTGTAGGCCATGGTCATGAGGCTTGTAGTTCCCCGACGTTACGCCAGAGACTACGTCTGGCATCCTCAAGGGTTGTCTTGAGACTGGCAATTCTGTCCACTGTCTGTCCTATTTATATGTTCACCGCGATGTGTTCGTAAGTTATATCTGCCTTCTGATTGGTCAGTGTTAGGGACTTCCAATGTTCCAATGAGATTGCTGTTTGATGGTCTCGTCGACTGCATGTTATATCTGCCTTCTGATTAGTCAGCGGTAGGGACTTCCATTGTTCCAATGAGATTGCTGTTTGATAGTCTAGGCGACTGTACTTGAGGAGGTTTACATTTTACATTTTTTTGAACCTGTATCCATACTTTGTTGACTTTTTTATGATTCTCCTTTTCTATTGAAACTGTTTTTATGTTTGAATATTTTGATGGCTTCTCGTTGTAGACGGGTGAAATAGTGTGTGCAGTTAGATAATATGTCTGTATTCTGGTATTGTACTCTGTGGCCATCTAGTACAGTGTGTTCTGCTACTGCCGACTTATCCATTTGTTTAAGACGACTGTATCTTTCATGCTCCTTCAGTCTGGTTGCGATGCTGCATTTAGTGGTGCCTATATACACTTTTCCACAGGATGGAGTTGATCCTCATCAGACAGCAGGCATATACAGGATACCATGCAGTTGTGGAAAAGTGTATATAGGCACCACTAAATGCAGCATCACAACCAGACTGAAGGAGCATGAAAGATACAGTCGTCTTAAACAAATGGGTAAGTCGGCAGTAGCAGAACACTCTGTACTCGATGGCCACAGAGTACAATACCAGAATACAGACATATTATCTAACTGCACACACTATTTCACCCGTCTACAACGAGAAGCCATCAAAATATTCAAACATAAAAACAGTTTCAATAGAAAAGAAGAATCATTAAAAATCAACAAGTATGGATACCGGTTCTAAAAAATGCAAAATGTAAACTTCCACAAGTACAGTTGCCTAGACTATCAAACAGCAATCTCATTGGAACAATGGAAGTCCCTAACGCTGACCAATAAGAAGGCAGATATAACTTACGAACACATCACAGTGAACGTATGAATAGGACAGACAGTGGACAGAATTGCCAGTCTCAAGACAACCCTTGAGGATGCCAGACGCAGTCTCTGGCGAAACATCGGGGAAGTACAAGCCTCACAACCATGGCCTACAGCCCGAAAATCTTCATCAAGATCAACATATCCATTTGTTTTATTTTCATTCCTAATCAGCTTTACCCTACTTTTAAGGCATATGTATTAAAAATCAGCCTTCTATATAAAATTTTTGTGATCAGACATACTGTATGCGAGCGAGAATTTCCCTCTTAAGTGTTTAAGTGCAGTAATTGAAAACATTCAGCTATCTAGGAAACTGTATATATTTATTTTAAAATTTTTTAGATGTACTATATTTTTTACTTAAATAATTGAAACAATATATAAACAAATGTATGAGATGAGCAGAATTAGGCAGCAGTGTAATTTTTTTATTATAACTAACGGTAGGTCTACAAATACCTTGCACAACATATCGTCCCTTTCCCTCTTACATACCGATATCTGAGGTCGCATGAAGAGTGAAGCAGAATTGGCTTACCACATGTCTTCTAATAGCGTGCCTGGTCTAGTCTTCCATTGGGCTCAGTCTTGATAATGGCTACATAGTAGCTGAAACACATTGACTTGTTATTAATTATTTTGGTGAATGGAATGTTTTTAACTCAATAAGCAGAAATTAAGTCTAGAGGGTAAGTCTGGGATTTCTAATGAAAAAATCTTGTCTACCGGTATATCCACAATTTCCATATTGAGTATTCCAAGATTATAGTCTGCAGCAGGCTTAGTAGTAGGCACGGAGGTCTCTTCAGCGTGCGTTTTAGATTAAGCTTATTTCTGGGTTCTACTTGTGTGAAGGACAAGAAATTCGATAATCTGTAACAATGAGTTGTGTAATTAATTAAAAAGGCTCTTATGAACAACACAACCACAACAAATTAATAATATCTTGTAGACTACTTGAGCAAATCTACACGTCCCTAGTATATTTTACCTACGATAGATTGATTCACACTTTTAGGTAATAATATGGGAGCAACAGGCTCCTCTGAATACTAGTAATATGATAAACTAGCCCACTCTGTTTTCGTAAGGGAACTACTAGCTCCTCTCTGTATGTACTTGTATGCGAGCTACTGGCCACATTCTCTTAACCCCTCAGCATGGATTGCCATACATATTACGAGACAGGTTTCCTCCCTTCTGTGCGGTAATTTAAAAGTCCATGCAGTACCTCTGTGCAGTAGTATTTTTAAACTCTACTCTCCAAGTAACTTATTGTAGATACATATCAAATTGTGATTAATAGAATGTAAACAATGAATGACCATTCTATTCAATTCTATTCTATAATGTTCTGCCCAAGGGCAGGTCTTTCACTGCAATCATAGCATTTTCATTCTATGCTTTGTAGCTTTACTAGGAAATTATAGGTGTGGTAGCTTCCCGTTGCTTCCACACTGGTGAATGATAATGATGATGATGATGATGATGATGATGATGATGATGATGATGGCCGGATGATTTTCGGGTACCGTTGGGGCCCTAAAGCTTCTTGACATTTGTCATACAGATCAGGAAAACCCCCGAAATAAAACTCACCCAAGAAGCCTCTCCCGATTGGAATCGAATCTCGGTCAGCTGCGTGACAAGGCAGCACGCAACCTCGAGACCACATACCCAGTTCTACATTCACACAATTCATAAGCTTTAAAAATCAAATTTGGCAGTTTTAAGTGGAGGGAATTGTTTGCCACTCCATAATCATAATCATAATTACAATATCTTGATTTGGAAGGTAGAGAGAATGGAATTTATCATAAGTAATGCCACGAGTGATTTCCAAATTATCGATAAATTTCACGACTCACGAAGTGAGGAGTGAATTTATCTAGAGAATTTGGAAATCAAGAGTGGCATTTGTTAGGACTATTTAACGAATAAAATTAAGCTGTTTACTCACAAATCATTATTTAACTGTAGTTATTTCAAAATATTTATATATTTAATGCAAACGGCGATGTTTGAAAACAAATGAGAAACGATAGGTACGCTTCTACTGCTTCTTTTGTTTATCACTGCAACCAGATCATACTATTTATTGCCAAAGGAACGCAATATTGTAAGAATGCTCTCTAGTGGAGAAAAAATGAAACATCAATCTGTATATTAATTCATTTCTGATGTCGTATGATGTAAATATTACAATTATATTTTTCTGGATTATTACCTGGGAAAAAATACATTTAAGAAAGTCAAACAGTGGTTTCTTTTTTTGGTGGTATAATAAATTGCTACAAATGTTGACATGTATGCACTATATATACAATCTGGTAGCCGTATTTCTTATAGGCTCAATCACTGCAAAATAACGGTCAGACCTGTTCAGAATATTAAAAAGGAGGAGCTTTGTTTAATATATGGTAATTATAACACTGATAAATATTTCGTGAAACACGACTCTGATTGGTTGTAAAACAGAAATCATTGAAACGTGATTGGTCATTGACTCCCATTTGGGGCATGAGTTAAATAGTCATTAAAATATTCAATGAAAGGGACAATTTTGAAAAAAAAAAAAGGACATTGGAAACAAACTTGTTTTGTGTTGTCTTAAAATGTATGGCACCATTGAACATAGAGGTCATGATTATGCATACATAACATCTCCATACTTTGCTATCACAAATAATATTTTCCAATTATACCTGTATAATTTATAATAATATCCTCAACTCGTGTCCAAGTCAGGGTCGGGTCGAGGGATGAGATGAGAAGAAGCCGCTACATATAGAGGTCTGTGTATGACAAGGGTGTGGCCGACCACGTCTGACGCACCACCACAGAGGCAGATGAACGAAATGAATGTGATGAGATGAGTATGGAAAAATGGTGGAATGAAAATGCGGCAGGGGAAGGCGGGAGAAAACCCCGAGAAAAACCTGTCCAAGCTCCATTTTCTCCACCACGAAACCAACATGGAGTGACCGAGACTCAATCTCGGGAACTGAGCAGTGAGGGTCTTGTATAATTTATCTCCCTCAAATCCTGGTTAATATTTTTCTTGCACTTTATGGTTATCCCCCCCTACTGGGTACTTTGCTTCTATTTTTCGTACACGAAGTTCCTATATAATTTCCTATTCGTGCCACATGCCCTACCCATAGCAGCCTACGAGACTTGCAATGTTTAATTACATCTAGATTACATAGATATCAAGTTATGTTCGTCTTTCCTAATAGATCTCTCATTGAGGCGATGTGCTAACCACATGTATCTTGTTGACATGTTGGCAAATAAGCGTAAATGTCAATAAATAAAACAAATCACAAAATGAAAGTGTTAATAAAATATTAATTATTATATCTGTGGTCTCGAGATAAAATACTGTCTTGTCATGCAGTGGGCTTTGAGGCCCAAACGGTCCATGGACATCATCTAGCTTTTATCATCATTGTTACCATCATTATCATCCCCCTGGGTGGGAAGCTACCACACCTAATTCCCTAATGAAGCAGCAATCATAGCATAAAATTCTATGATTACAGTGAAAGACCTGTACTAGAACAGAACACTATAGAATATTGTAACAAAACAAAGAATGATATAGAATGGTGTCTTTCATCGGTTAATTGCAAGTTATATTAAATTTTAATTGTAGATGGAGATTTCTTAATACTTTCATCAAGATATAAGTTAAAATGCATTCATTTTTTAAATTGTTGCTGAAGGTTTACTTATAATTTATAATTCTAAACTTTATCTATTTATCCTTCAGTTATATTATTAAACTAAAGATTTTCATAATTCCACACATCAGATTCACTATGTACAATATTTATAAATGTTGGAGAATCTAAATTTTATTTGATATAAATTCATTTATATAATTACAGAAACTTGTTGAATGGATTATCCTGGTTAATAAACTCCCGCTAGGGAGCACGTGTTGAAAGTGTTTACTATTATTGCTATTACTATTATCATTATTATTATTATTATTATTATTACTATTGCTATTATAACTAATTTTATTTTTAGTATCATTACCATTATTATAAAGATCATTATTATTATTCTTATTATTATTATTACTATTATCCTTCTATCATATTTTTTTAATTTTTTTATAATTCTACACATCAAATCCACCACGTAAATTTGTTATAGAAGTTGAAAATGTCTGACACAAGCAGTTTTTGTGTATACGCACGATCCACGTCGGTTTTGAAATAAAGGTTAGTTATGAGACCACACAGTGACACACTTTACAGATATTTCTTTTCGGCAAAATAGGGCATTCACTAGTTCGAACGAAGGGCATAGCTGAAGAGAAAAAAAAATACAAAAAGTATCTCCTTTCACTAGTAAGTAGCTAATTCACTCCACATGCCTGTCGTAAATTATGTCATAACATGAAGGGGAGTTTTCCTACCACAGCAACAAAAAATAAGTTCTCCAGAATGTTCAACAAACTCCCTATAGGTCTTGAAAATCATATATGTACCAACGTGTAATGTATGGCTATCTGCATTTGGATGTTTTAACACGTCCTTCTGCATCTGGGAAAGGAATGACATGTTTAAATGCGCACGCTGATGGATTAACAGTAAAATTTCTTGGCCTTTTATATTCATTTCCCAAGGAAGTTTTAAAATTGGGTCAAGTATTCCTTTTAACAACATTTATTGTTTTGCAAATCTGACCATATTCAACACGTCAATCAAATTTACACTTTTATAATAAACATTAGGTTTGCT
This sequence comes from Diploptera punctata, assembly GCA_030220185.1. Lineage (NCBI taxonomy): Eukaryota > Metazoa > Arthropoda > Insecta > Blattodea > Blaberidae > Diploptera > Diploptera punctata. Next base: position 215,438 of record JASPKZ010001597.1, read on the forward strand.
TCACTAGGTACATGTACACCCTTCGACAAAAAGAAAAGGGTCATCTCCGAACGCACATTTCTTCTAAGTCATACTCGGCACAGCGCTGGGTTCAAACTAGGAAACTAGTCTTAATTGTGCAGTCCCTGAGCTACTGTGTTATGTAGCATGAACTGAAGACTCTTCTACGTGTCCTGATAGCTCAGTGGTAAAGCATGTGGTCACTGTTTCTGTAAATGAAGATCGCAGGTTTGCATCTTCAATTATGCAGTTTTTTTCGTGATATTTGTATTAAAACATTTTATGAATTAAATAAATTTTATTTGGACATTTGAATTAATCTATACTTTTTAAGTTCATAATTTTTTTATACTATTGAGGTTATAACAATGTTAAATTATATATTTTTACACGCTTTATATTAGCTTGACCTGCATCTGTCTATGTAACGAACCTGTATCTTTGTAACGGAATCTTTGAATACGATTTTCATCCACTTAAAAACATTGGATCGACTTGAAACTTTGTATACTTGTAAAGGACCCATGACAATACAATAATTTCATAATTTGTTTTCTAAAATCCTGGCCAGAATCATCAGAAAATAAAAAAAGTAAAAACCGGTGTAATAGGTTGCGGACTTATCGACTTTTTAGCCAATCATTGTAAGAGCTCAGATAGTAGAGCGGTGGACTATAGTGGTATATAATTTCAGCAATCAGTAGGTTGCTGGTTCAAATCCGGGCCGGAGGTTTGTTTAGAAAAGTATTAAGCAATTAAATTTTCATGGGATTCCGGTTTACGACAATCAATTAAACTAAAAATAAAAAATAATAGTTTAAAAATCTAAAACAACACGCTTTATTAGAAATCCGAACTAAAAAATTAAAAACAATTTTAATTTCCAACACGCTTGGGAAGAAATTAATGGTCAACAAAAAAACATCTCCAACACATCTAGAATAAAACTAGTTACCTACAAAAAAAAAAATTTACCATCAAAAGCGTGGGGTGCTTTTTATGGTTTTTACGTTTTCTTCTTAGAGACTTTACTTTTACCAATATCTGTTTATTATCAAATATATTAATTGATATAGAGCACCCCACGCTTTTGATATTAAAATTATTTTTTTTGTAGATAACTCTAGTTTTATTTTAGATGTGTTGGAGATAATTTTTTTGTTGACCACTTTAATTTTATCCCAAGCGTTTTGGGAAAAAAAATTATTTCTCATTTTTTAGTTCAGTTTTCTAATAAAGCGTGTTGTTTTAGTTTGTTTAAACTATTATTTATTTTTATCTTGTATACTACCGCCTTCCTCAACTATCTAAAATTTTCGTTCATTTAACTCTAGGCCTTTCGATGCATGCTTCATCTTCTGGAGTTGTTGTAGTAGTATTGAATTAACTGTATGTCTAATAGAGGGTTTTGCTTATTAGGCACATTTTCGTTGAGAATGTATTCTTCGCCTTCTTGATAATTTCGATTTCTTGTAAAATGTTAATTTTGTGTCTGTTGTTTTCTCTGTGTATAATTGACATTGTATTATCGATATTGTTGAAACTGTGGCCGCTTTCTGAAATGTGTTTAGCGAAATTTTATTTCATTGTTAAAGGAGAAGGCAAATCAAATTTCGCTGTTCACCAGGTTGAATCCAATCGAAAATGTATGGGCCAAGATGAAAATAGAGAGGAACTCTAATTGGCCTGCACATGCACGAAAAACGAAAGATGGCTTATGGGCACAAATTCAAGATGCCTGGGATGCTCTAGCCGATCGTCTACATGCCTGTAGAAATTTGATTGTATCAATGCCCTGCAGATTGAGGGCGGCAATAGATGCTGAGGATTCATACACCCGATATTGATTTTGTTTTTGTTAGTTTTTTTTATTTTAGAAGATATTTTCTTTCTTCATTTAATTATTAGAAGGTTTTCATTGATGTGTTTTGTGTGTGCATTAAAGCCATAAAACTCAAATATAAAATTAAATATGAAACTATATTACAGGCGAAATGCTATCTTAACATTCTATAAAAAAAAAAGTAGAACAGGAATCGAACCTGTGAAGTTACGAATGCATATGTTGTGTGTTAAACCTCTCGACCACAGAAACACACAAAGCCAAGCTCTCTCTTTTATGTTACTTGAGTGCACACTGCATTAACTAGCAAACAACACAGTGCAATTACTGAAAACGTGTTAATGTGAATAAGGCTTCTGCGAGTGCTCATAAAGTTCCCCGATCGGTTGATAGAATCAAGAGATGACTCATTTTTTTTGTCTAAGGGTGTACCTGCCAACCCTTGAGTTACCGTTAACCACTGTATAACAACAGCTTATTGTGTGGTCCGAACCAATAACCAAATAAATTTTAATTCTAGGAAGTACCCCAGCTACATAATGTCTCCTGAATCCAAAGACATAAAATTGAGAATAATTTTTTTCTTTTGATTCAACGTCCACTTTCTGATCATTCTTTGAAAACATGGTACATACAACTTATAATACACTTAAAAACATACTTTTTTACAATCATTTTCTAACTCTAAACACATAAATACAAAATATAAAACCTTTATACTTATAGTAATAATAGAATAGTCATCTTCTCCATGTATATTTTTCTTTTACACTTTACTCTTTGTACTTATTAAATGCTGTACTTTTTTTTTGAAGACCTATAAACACTAGGAAGTTGCCGATTTTTTAACACACTTAAATTGCGAGGACACTAGATTATCGGCGTCAGGTCCGATGAAACTAGGCTCTATGAATTACTTATATATACACTTAAAAAAACATACGTACTTCTATTAATTTCAACTTTTTTTTACCTTATTCACTTGCTGTTTCACTTAACCCTTTGCCGCTCCTATTTACCGTCCTCCTACTAGGACAGGATGGCCGGGTTTTTTAAATGGGCATTTAAATTTAAATACCTATAGCACAATCTATGTTCCCCCTTAAGAAAAAAAATCATAAAAATTAAACTGAAAAAGATAGGATTGTAATTATTTTTTTTATTTAATTCCTAATATATTTACGCATGTAATATCATACTCACCTAATTTTGCACCTCTACATTTTGCTGCTGGTGGTATTCCAAAAAACATCCCACACGGCACAATGGAAGGTCACACTGTTTACACTTAAATGTTGTCTGTTTATCCCTTCCAGATGGAGCTTTTTATTTTTCTCTATACACAAAGCACACACTTTTGCACGGCCTGATATTTTTTCCGAAGAATGTAAAAGTTATGGGGATGCAGTTCCGATGCGCAAACTTCTCTTCCTGCCTGTACGCTTGCAAGACGTGAACGTACTTATTAGCTGACGCATCAAGTTTCGTCCGAAGGTCACTTGCCTGTTTCTGTGTGCTGTACTCGAGGGCTGGTTTGTCAGGTCATATAAGATGAAACAGTTCACAATACACACATTTAGGACTAAATGTAATAGAAACTTCCACCACTTTTTTGAAAATCGGCCAACGCCATAATATTTGCATTTCTGATCACTTATATCCATGCCTCCCATGTGCTTTGTGTAATTTATGACGGCATTAGGACATGGGACTTCTATTTCTGCATTGCCTTTTCCTGTTTTTCTTGTGACTGAAGCATCAGTCCGGAGATTGGAATTAGCGGAAAGGAGAAGAACAACACGTTTGTCTTGCCACACTACCGCCGTCACATCTTCATGCTGCATTTTTCTGGATTCGCCCCTTTTCAATTTCAAAAGAGTTGGTTTTCTAAATTCGGCTGGCCAATTCTTTCTATTTGCCCTTGTAGTGCCACAGCTATAAGTGTACCCACGTCTCTTACTCTTTTACGCGATGTGCGAGATGTAGATGTCATGATTTCAACCTCAATTGAGCCCTCAGGAAGTAACTCACTTTTGAACTTCATTATCTGTGACCTATATGTGTTTATCCTTGGTTCAAATTTACACACGTGCAGGAATGCCTACTAAGTGATTTCATGACACATAAAGAGACCATGGTTCTGTACGCACGACGCAATATTTTTAAGATGCTTTCATCAAGAGTGCTTTAGAGTGTTTAGGCTGGCAGGAGACATTTAAATCTCGAGCGCTTCGGAGCATTAGGGCCGGCAAAGAGTTAAATACTTGATAATCCATACATCTTGCTGTCATTATCATACCATGCCATACTTTTTGTTTAGCATTTAGAGGGAAGCGTGTTCATATGTATCTATATGATCTGGACTTTTCCGATTATATTCTAACTTTGATTTTTAATTAGAACTCCTGGATCAAATGGGGCATACGAATCGCCTACAATCACTAACTTCTTCCCTATCATCAATATTTTTATTTTGCAAATTTCTTTAGGCACACTGCCGAATAAACCAACTTTATACTTCCTACGATGTTTTTATTATTCATTTTAACATTTTTCACTGAAAGATAAATTATATTTGAAGAGAAAAATTTTCGCCTAGACCGAGAGGGAATTACAATGTATATAAGAGAAAAATTTGCATCTAGATTGCAACTCGCCTCGGTAGCTCAGTTGGTAGAGCATTTGGCCCGGCAAGCCAAAGGTCCCGAGTCTCTGTCTAGGCAAAACTTTTTCTCTTCAAATATAATTTATACTTCCTATTTGAACAATTCCCATATTTATAATTCTTGGGAAATATATTATTACTTTTTTTTTTTCGATTTCTTGGTCCTACATTTCCTTCTTTCGAATGAGGCTTCCGCCTCCTCGTCCACTTTTAATTTATTAAAATCTACCCTATAGCTACTCCTTTCTCTATATTCTGTATGACCCTACAGTTCATCTTACTTTCAATCAATTTACTTGGCTTTAACACCTTCGGAGGGTCACGAATTTGCTCAGTGTCATCTATACTAGCAACAATAACTAGTACACTTGATTTTAAGGTAGGAATTTGATTTTCAACTAACTCTATAATTTCAGCATCAGATTGAGAGAGTTCTATTTCTGTAATCTTTTGGACTGAAATCAGAAAATACTGGGGAACTTACCTCCCGTCCATATCCTTGCTAAGTTCCTGGCTACTTTTCAGTTGTCGATCATAAATTTTACTTTTCTCACAGTCCATGCGCTATGACATATCCATGGTCTGGGGCATTGTATGATATGTATCCACGCTTCCATCTACAAATACATTTTCACTTATCTTTCTGAGAACCTGAACCTTGCCTTCAACTGAGACTAAATCTTTTGTCGCATTCTTATCAGCAATGTTCACTTTCTCGTACAACAGTTTGTCGTTCTGCTCCACCTCGGTCACAGATTCTACTTCAAGGGCATTTATATTAGGTTTATTTGCGACTATTTGTGAACATTTTATATTATCATTTAAATATTTCTGAAATTGTTCCACTTCATATTTTATTTTATTTTTTCTTTCAGCTCGCATTGGCTCTATTAATTTATCTTTTATAGCTTTGTTTATCTGCATTCATTCATCTTTGATAACAGATTATATGGCTTCAGCTAAGTATTTTAAATCTATCGGGGAACTAAGTTGTAATGAAATCCCTTGGGATTCAACATCATTATTTAGGACATTCATATTTATCCATATTTGGTTCGTCTTCCGGGCTTATAGGCCGTGGTCTGGTTGTCTTCATACTCGACGTTTCATCTACTACTGCGGTAGACATCATCAGGAGATACTGCTTGCTCTCTGTGAACTCCTCAACAGTCGGCTGCAGACTGGCTGGTCGTTGGAAACTGTCTCCCCGGGTGGAGGGGGGGTTTTCTGCACGGACCGAGTTATGCGCTGTAGTGCAGTTTGCAGAAGTCATAGGCTTTGTTGTCGTGTTATGCAGTGCTGGGATCCAAATTTTGTTTATCTTCATGGTTTCTTCTTTTTTGTTGAAGGAATTCTTATGTTTATATATTTCAATGGCTTCTCTGTATAGTCTGGTGTAGTGATGTGATGTTTGTGATAATACCTGAGTATCTTCGAATCTTATAATATGTTGTTGGTTGTTCATCAAGTGTTCCGCTACGGCCGATTTTTCATTTTGTTTTAATCTGCAGTGTCTTATGTGTTCTTGTGTTGATCATTCTTTTTGTTGTACTGATGTACACCTCTCCACAAGTTCACGGGATACGATATATACCGGCATGACTTAAATGATCCGTAGTGTCTTTGGCTGGGCGCAGTATATTGCTGATTTTTTGTGTTGGTTTGTAGGTTGTTGCTATGTTGTATTTCTTTAATATTCATCCAATTTTCTCTGTTGTTGTTTTGATATAAGGTAGGTAAACCTTACCATTTGTCTCTTCCTTGTTTTCGTTTTCGGGCCTATATTTCTTGGGATTTATGGCTCGATGAAAATCTGTTTTGCTGTATCCATTGGTAAGAAAAGCTGCATGGAGATGAATGATTTCTTCTTACAGATACTGTGGTTCCGAAATCCTTTTGGCTCGTTCAACCAGGGTTTTTATTATCCCGCGTTTTTGTCTCGGATGGTGGTTAGACTGTTTGTGTAGGTATCTGTCTGTGTGAGTATTTTTCCTGTAAACCTTGTGTCCAAGTGTCATGTCTTGGTTTCGGATTACCAAAACATCCAAAAACGGTAGACTGTTGTTTTGTTCCTTTTCCAGGGTGAAATGGATGCTGGGACAAATCCCATTTATCCCATCTTCAAGAAACACATCGGTACAACAAAAAGAATGATCAACACAAGATTACAAGAACACATGAGACACTGCAGATTAAAACAAAAAGAAAAATCGGCCGTAGCGGAACACTTGATGAACAACCAACAACATATTATAAGATTCGAAGATACTCAGGTATTATCACAAACATCACATTACTACACCAGACTATACAGAGAAGCCATTGAAATATATAAACATAAAAATTCCTTCAACAAAAAAGAAGAAACCATGAAGATAAACAAAATTTGGATCCCAGCACTGCATAACATGACAACAAAGCCTATGACTTCTGCAATCGGCACAACAGCAAAAAACTCGGTCCGCGCAGAAAACCCCCCCTCCACCCGGGGTTTAGCTATAAACAGAGAGACAGTTTCCAACGATCAGCCAGTCTGCAGCCGACTGTTGAGGAGTTCACAGAGAGCACGCAGTATCTCCTGATGATGTCTACCGCAGCAGTAGACGAAATGTCGAGTATGAAGACAACCAGACCATGGCCTATAAGCCCGGAAGACAAACCAAATATGGATCAAGATGCCGGCCGTGAAAGCCTACAATTATATACATTCATATTTGTTTCTTGAGCTACCGACATGGAGCCTTCACAACATATACCATTTGAAATTAACATCATTTGCACTTGGAAATTCCATATATCTTTTATCCCCGTGACTTTATGTACTATTTTTTTTTCGACCTTATTCAATCATTTGTTTTAATATATAAGCAAATTAAAATTTTCAATTCAAGTTTGAGTATAATAATCTATTAAAGTCTCAGTACTTGTCAATTAGATTATCAATCCTTTTTTATCATTTATAATTAATGTATATTTTATAAATTAATTACTTTATTTAATTCATGCACCTATTTACTTAGGCAGTTCACTATCTTAATTATTTTTATCAATCAACTTAAATAAAAACACATGTAATTATCGTATTCCCAATAAATAACATTTCTTAATCGTCATATTCTCTAATATTTCATAAGGGAGAAAGCAAAACTAACTATCCCTTACCCGTAACACATTTAAAACAGCAAAAATCTCACGTATGAAGTTTCCAATTACACATATGTATTTCATTTAAAGACATATATTACCTTTCTATATTAAATTACATATATATTTATTGCCCTTCACTTATTAGTTCATTATGTTAATCTTCATTTATTTTATTTCATTTTTGACTTATGTCCAATGATTTTTTCAGAGTTGCCGTCTTCTGCCAATCTGATCTGCCTCTGGTTCCATTCACTGCTTCTAGCTCAGCATCTGCAACTGATTCTCGTTTCTTTCTGGAACTTTTCACCTTTCACCCACACTGTAGCTGGTGTCGTGTTGGTCACAGTCACCTGGTTTTCTCATTCACACTGTCACTGATTTATTTTTTTTTATCGATCACCCAGCGATTAATCTAATGTTCGGGCCACACCGTTGGTTGCGACATTTGCAGCAAGCTTTAGTATAATTGATGAAGTAGTGTAATTTGAAAGAGGGTTTGTTTTGTTAACCTCTTATGAACAACACAATACACAACAAATTAATAATATCTTGTAGACTACTTGAGCATATCTAGACTTCCCTAGTATATTTTACGTACAATAGATTGATTCACACTTTTAGGTAATAATATGGGAGCAACAGGCTCCTCTGAATACTAGTAATATGATAAACTAGCCCACTCTGTTTTCATAAGGGAGCTACTAGCTCCTCTCTGTATGTACTTGTATGCGAGCTACTGGCCACACTCTGTTAATAAAATTTCTTGGCCTTTTATATTCATTTCCCTAGGAAGTTTTAAAATACAAACAAAATTTATTATTTTGCAAATCTGACCATATTCAACACGTCAATCAAATTTGCACTTTTATTATAAATAATATAATTAAAATAACCTCAAAATATAACTTCCTAAAATTAAATATAAATATTAGTTTTGCTTCGCTAGGTACATGTACCTGCTAACCCTTGAGTTACCGTTAACCACCGTATAACAACACAACCAATAACCAAATAAATTTTAATTCTAGGAAGTACCCCAGCTAAGTCTTGGTGATATACCAAAAATTAAAAAAATTTTGGAAACAGCAAAAATTAAGTCTAGAGGGTGTCCAGGATTTGTAATGCAAAAAATCTGGTCTAAATCCAATATCCCAATTGAGTAATCAAAGGCTATAGTCTAAGTTTTTTCACCAAAAATGTCAAACTTACTTACTCACTGGCACTATCTAACCAGTAGGTTCATGGCCGCATGGACATACGCTCTCCATACATCCCTATCCTGAGCTAATGCTTTCCAATCATTCACTGTATAATCTACTTCCTTCAAATCATATTTAATGTTATTCTCCCACCTTATTCTTGGTCTACCAACTGGCGTTTTCCCTCTGGCTTTCCTACAAGAATCTTCCATGCAAGTCTTTCATTCCCCATACGTGCAACATGTCCTGGCCATCGCAGTCTACGAGACTTAACTGTTCTTATTATGTCTGGCTTCCTATACAGACCATGTAGTTCATTGTTATGTAGTCACCTGTCTCTTCATCTCTCTTTGGTCCATAAATCTTCCTAAGTACTTTATTCTCAAATACTTGTAATCTTCTTTCCTCCCTTAAAGTAAGAGTCCATGTTTCGCACCCATATAATATAACTGGTAGAATAATAATTTTATATATTTTCAGTTTAACATTTTTTGAAAGGAGTTGGGATATCAAGAGTCTGTGCAAAGCATAATAGCACGCATTTGCAGAATTGAGCCTATGTTTAATTTCTTTGTGCATCTCATTCCTATTTGTGATTATTGTTCCTAGGTATTTGAATTCAGCCACTTCCTCAAAATTTCCCTCATTTGTCATTAGCTGTCCATTTCCATTATTTAATGAATTTCTACGTGTGACCATATATTTAGTTTTATTGTCAAAATATTCGAAATTTTTAAAACTACAAAAATTAAGTCTAGAAAATGTGTCCAGGATTTCTAATGCAAAAAATTAGGTCTAATTCCAAAATTTCTATAATGAGTACTCGAAGTATATAGCCTTGGTGTTTTCACCTAAAATGTCAAATATTTCAAAATTTTTAAAACAGCAAAAATTAAGTCCAGAGGGTGTGTCCAGGATTTCCAATACAAAAAATCCAGTCTAAATTCAAAATTTCCAGATTGAGTATTCCAAGACGTTTTGGTGTTTCAACAAAAATTTCAAAATTTTGATAACTGCAAAAATTAAGTCTAGAGGGTGTGTCCGGGATTTTAATACAAAAGATTCTGTCCAATTCCAAAATTTCAATATTGAGTACTCCAAGGCTATAACCTCGGTGTTTTCACCAAAAAGTCAGAATTTTCTAAATTTTGAAAGTGCAAAAATTAAGTCTACAATGTATGTTCGAGATTCCTAATGCAAAAAAAAAAAAAAATCAGATCTAAATTTAAAAATGTCGTATTAAGTAATCCAAGGCTATAGTCTCGGTATTTTCACAAAAAATTTAAAAAAAAGTAAACATTTTTTAAATCAGCAAAAGTTAAGTCTAGAGGGTGTGTCCAGGATTTTTAATGCAAAAAATCCAAAATTTCTATACTAAGTATGCCAAAGCCTTGGTGTTTTCAACAAAAATGTCAACATTTTCAAAATTTTGGAAACGGCAAAAAAAAAGTTTAGAGGGTGTGTCCGGGATTTCTAATGCAAAAAATCTGGTCTTTAATCCAAAATTTCCATATTAGTATTCCTCGGCTATAGTCTAGGTGTTTCCACCAAAAATGTCAAAATATTAGAAATTTTTAGAAGTGTAAAAATTAAGTTTACAGGGTGTGGCCGGGATTTCTAATGCAAAAAATCCTGTTATTGTCTTGGTGTTTTCACAAGAAAATGTCAACATTTTTGAAATTTTGAAAACTGCAAAAATTAAATCAAGAGGGTGTGTCCGGGATTTTTATTCCAAAAAATCTGATATAAATCCAAAATTTCCATATTGAGTATTCCAAGGATATAGTCTTGGTGTTTTCACAAAAAAGTCAAAATTTGCATACTTTTGAAAAGAGCAAAAATTAATTCTAGAGGGCGTGTCCGGGATTTGTAAAGCAAAACAATCTTCCTTTGTTGTGTAGATAACCATTTATTATAACTCAGTTATAAGAATAATTATTGTAAATTTATATAACCTGGTTGAGTGTTAGACGAGGTAAAATATAAGCTATTATTATTATTATTATTATTATTATTAATGGTATTTATTGGACTCAGTTTCTAAGGGTTAAGTTTCTTGCCTATAATTCTGAGGATCACAAGTTCAAACCGGACTTGGGTCATTGGATTTTGGGATAGAATCATTTTTTTAGGGTAGAAAAGTTCAAGGGACAAGTCCTTCAAGGGGAACTTGTCATGGACCCTGAGTTTAAAGATTTTCAGGCTCGTAAAAGAACCTCAAGTCTAAAATAGAATCTCTGATCAAAATTTAATTTTCCTGTCCCATTCAAGTAATACCTGAGTTGCCTACTGTATGTCTCTTTGAAGCAATGAGCTAACCACTTGTCACCAACTACCATCTGTAGGGAAATATGCATAAGTAAGTGATTAAGTAACTCCCACAGGGAACATCTTTTCCCCATGTGGTAATGAATATGTATTGATATTATAATTATTGTTATTATTATTATTATTTATGTTGTTATTGTTATTTACCTATATATGTTGACAGGAGTACTTTTAGAATTTGCAAAAATCGTAGTGTGTGCTACCCAATTGTAAGTTATGTTTAATTTTAGGAAGTTATATTTTGAGGTTATTTTAATTATATTATTTTTGGTCTGGACATCTTACCTCAATATTAATGTTGATTTGTTCTTGAACATGTTTCAAAACAATTCTGGGAAAGCTGAAGATAAAACAGAATTGTTTTGAAACATGTTCAAGAACAAATCAACATTAATATTGAGGTAAGATGTCCAGACCAAAAATAATATAATGTAAGTTATGTGTTTCATCGGAAAGTCTGAATATGGCAGAATACATCCTGTGCTGCATGAAGAGTTGCTGGGAAGAGATCCAGAGAAGGGACCAGATATCTGCTGTGTATGAATCAAACTCGAATAAATGTAGGTTGGTCAGTAAGATATTTTGGTACAGCAAACTCCCGAATATCCGTGTTAATTGGGACCGAGATATGCACAGAAAATCGAAAAACACAGATAATCCAATTAAGTTATTCTAACAATAAACATGGCATACAGTATTTATTACAGTACTGTAATTCGAAAACTGTTGTACTTAAAACAAAATTTGTCTAGGAACCACAAATCTCTGTTAAAACCATGTGTTTTACACCAAGAAGTTCGATATTTACTGCTGCTTCAATTTATCGTTTGCACTATTTCTGAATACAGTTCTTATTTTCCTAACACTTAAGACATCAACGTAATCAAATTCATTTTTGTCCCATACGTTCTAATAAGACGTCTATACATTTTGATGCTTCTATGTGGCTAATTTTGTTTTCAAAGGTTGTTGCATTTTCATCTTCACTTTCTCCTTCCCCTCCCCCACACACTTCGTTGACAATAGTCATTCAATGTTTCGAAGCCGGGTTCACACATATCACTCAGGCAACCACTCAGCCACATTTTCTTCGTCCACGTTTTCACAGCCCACAACTTCTTTCAACAAGTGAGCTATATTTGTAGCATCGTCACAGTTTTCAGAAGTAATACTGCAAAGTCTTCTTCATTCTTAGGTGACATGAGTTTATTCCATGATCGTTCTATTGTGGCTGGTTTCACTTTTTCCGACTTCCTACAAAGTCCATAAATGGCATCTAACACATTTAAAGATTTCTAAAATGTGACATCAGTTCTCTTGTGTATTATGCTTCATACAAGGTCGGTACAATAATGTTGTAACACCTTGATCCATGGGTTCAATCAGAGATGTGACACATGGTGCAATTATTTCACAATAATCTCATCATCATCAGATATAAGTTCACTTGAACTTGGGTAGCAGGGTGCATTGTCTAGAAGTTCAGGTTAGCCCTTCCTTCTCAAAATATGCCGTGGGTACCGTTAGACGTGTCAGGGGAGGGGGGTTATGAGTGAAGTTATTGTGAGAGTTTCTAAGCATAGTCCACAGTAGCACGTTTCAAAGTAAAGGCTTTTTTCATAACAATAAAAAATATGGTACAGTATTTATCTTCATTTTAAAAATACAGTAGGAAGATCTATGACCAGATAATCTGCAAACCGAATAATAAGTGCATGGATAATCGAGAGTTTGCTATATAAGGAACCCATTGTGTTGAGTACCTTATTGCTAGACCTGGGATTTTGAAATTCCATGATATAACTGATCTAGAAGACCCTTTGCCTAATCAGTTGGTTGCTGGCCTCATGTCCATTAGCGCTGATCACAAAGGTGGACATTAATCCTGCCAGTATAGGAAGTGAGATGTGGTTAGCATGTCTGTTTTCCCAGATGTTATAGCTGCTTTTCCCATTTTGGAGCTACTACTTATTGTATCTATCTATCTTCATGGTGTTATGATCCATGTGGGGCCAGAGCCTGCTGTACTATTAAAGCCCATTCTCTTTTACCGGTATCTTGCAACTTTCTCCTCCATTCTCTTATTCCCAACTCTCTCTCTCATATCCTCCTCTATATTCTCCAACCATTTCTTTCTCAGTCTTCCCATGCATCTTCTTCCACATGGTTTCCCTTTGCTTATTTTTTATAGTATGGATCCCTCCTCACTTCTTTGCCTATCTTCAATTGAAGCACAGTCATATCTTGTTTCTGCCATTTTGAACATTCAATAATTATTCCCATAATTTGGGGACTTCCATACAATTCATAGAGTTCTTCTTTAGTTCTAATTTTCCTCTCTCCATTTTCATACTATACTTATTGTAGCTATCTATTTTTTCATGATGCTGGATGGACCAGTCTCATGCTGGCCAAACTTGCATGAGAAAATATTTTCTTCCCTGGAGACTCAAATTAGTGCAAGTATCATGGATCTCCATAAGCCAAAATGCCTTAAATTGTTCAGCTATGGCATAGGACATCTGAGATTTTACACACTAAAAATAGTAAATTTTAGCACCTGAAATCTGCATATAAAAATTTGAAGTAGGCACACAAAATGCTATAATACTCATTTTGTCTGTGGTACCATTATAATAACTTAGAAGTCCTAATAAGAATTCTGAAAAGGCACCTGATTAAGCGAACCATCCATTTTGGAAGTGCTTTTGACAAAAAAGAACTGCAAACTTTTTAATATCCTCATTAATAAAATTCATAAAAAAAAGATGGCACCAACAATGTTCGAAACTGGTCTAGTTAGAACATGGAGTAGGAGGTCAGGTGGTAAAATTTTTCTTAAATTTAATATTTACCTCATAGTCAATAAAATGAGTCACATGTCACCTCATACTTTGCGTTCTTCAAGCATGAACTGCAGTTTTTAATAGGAATGCCTCCCATCCTCAGCCAATATTACAACTGTCAAATTTCTGTCTACAGCTTCATCTAATTAATTGCCACCTGATGCTGATTTGATGAACCTTGAGATCAAGTCAGGCTCGCCAGGAATTTCAAAATTTGTTCTTCTGAATATATATCTTTTCCCAAACTGTCAATTCCAAAGGTTTCTTGCAATCTGATTCAAAGAAAGAAAAAAATTCAAGGAAATTACTTACCGTCCTGAAATACACAACTCTATCTATCTTCGGGTTTTTACAGCTGCTGCCGTCTTCCCGTGCCAAACCTCCAAAGCCTACGGTCTTGGGCATCTTCGATGCTTAGTCCTCTAGCTTGCATTACTGTCTTCATGTTTTCTTTCCATGTTAACTTTGGTCTCCCTCTTTTCTTCTTTTTGTTCGGATGCCATTCATATAGTTGCTTCGGCCATCGCTCATCTTCCATTCTTAAGACATGTCCTAACCACTTTAATTTCTTCTCCTCAATTCTTTCAATTATGCTTCCTTCTGCTTCCATTATGTTTCTAATTTCCTTATTTGTGACATTTCTAATTTAGACTTTCTGGCACTTCTGCGTAAATAATCCATTTCTAGAGCTATTAGTCTATTCTTGTAGTACTTATTGATTGTCCATACCTCACTTCCATACATTGCAACAGATTCCACCAATGTTTTACCAATATATTTTGTTGTGTCTTTCCAAATATGCTTATCCCACCATATGGAATTTAACGATAATATTATTTTGCTACTCAATTCAATTCTATGTTTTATGTTCTCTTTGCCTATACCTTCAATGTTATCCATAATTATTCCCAAATATTTAGTTTGTTTCACTTGCTTTATTTGGATTCCTTCTTCCAATATTAAATTTTCTCTTTCATTGCTATTTATTGCCAGATATTCTGTTTTTTGTAAATTTACTGTGAGACCCCATGATTCATATATATATTTTTCAACCTTTTTATCATGAATTCCATATCAAATTTGTCTTGCGCTAAAACCAGTTGATCATCAGCAAATTGTAATGTCAGCAAAAATCTGTTGCCTATTGGGATCCCCATACCTTTGCAGCTTTGTTTCCATTTCATTAATATAAATTCTACATAAATATTAAATAAAATTGGTGATAGACTGCACCCTTGTTTCAATTCCTTTGTGATTTTTATAGGGTTAGACATTATATTTCCAATTTTAACATAAGCGGAGTTATCTTTATAGATTTGTTTAATAATTTATATTAGGTTTCTATCAATATTGTATTTCTCCAATACTTCCCATAATTTGTTCCTCGGAATTGAGTCATAAGCTTTCTCTAAATCTATCATTGTCAAATGGGTTTCTTCTCCAACTGCAGTCCGTTTTTCAATTAACTGTTGTATTGCAAATATATTGTCACCACATGACCTTCCTGGTCTGAATCCATTTTGATCTTCTCCTAATTTGTCTTTAATATCTTTTTGTAACTTTGTTTTTAATAACTTCGTAAATATTCTATATAATGTGTTATTTATACTTAGTCCTCTGTAGTTTTTTGCGTCTCTTCTATTGCCCTTCTTGTATATTGGTACAATGTAGCTTATTTTCCATTCATCAGGAATCTTCTGTATTGCAATGCACTTATTAAACAAGTCCCTCAATCTACCTATTAAATTTTTTGGGCCATATTTAATTAACTCATTGGGTATATTTCCCGGCCCTGGTGCCTTTTTATTCTTTAGGGTTTGAATTTCTAATTCTATATCTATTGTATCAAATTCCAGGACGTTCATTTCTATAGTTGGATTTTCTATTGTTTCCATAAACTCATTTCTAGTTTCTGACAGTAAAGCTTTGTAATGTTTTTCTGCGTCTGATTTTATTAACAAATTTATCTTGCTGGATCCTTGGTTGGTTTTTAGAAATCTCCATACTTCTGATGATTGTGATCCTCCTATATAACTTTCTATTTCTTGGCATTTGCTTTTCCATAATTTTTTTTTTCTTCTATCACTTTCCTTTTAACTTTGGCGTTTGTTCTCTTGTATTCTATCCAATTCTCTGTTGTTTTATTTGCCAACCATTCTAAGTAGCATTTTTTCTTCTTTTTGGTTAATTCTTCGATATCTTCATTCCACCAATCTTGTGTATTTTGTTTTTTATTTATGGTGCCTAATGCTTCTTTTGCTGCCGAATGTATTATTTCCTTTAATTGACTATATTCTTCCTTGTAATCCAAATTCTCAATTTTAATCCTCAGTCTTTCTTGATATAGGTTTTTGATACTATCCTGATTAAATAAATACAATTTAAATTTTTCTTCCTGCTTCAGTTGCATTGTTGATTCCCTTGCTTCATCATGCACTTTTTTCCCTGTAGGGAATTTGGGGATGATCTGTGCTGTGAGTAGATAGTGGTCGGAACCACAATTTGCTCCTCTTTTAACACTTGAGTCCTTAATAAACAAGGAAGTATTTTGCTTTACAATTATGTAGTCTATTATTGATTTCTGATTGAGACTAGGTCGTTCCCAAGTAAATTTATGGATATCCTTATGATCGAAAAATGTGTTTACTATCTTTAATTTATGTTGTTTGAACATCTCTATGATTCTATTTCCATTATCGTTGACTTCTTGTTCCCCATGTTTTCCTACTGCTTCATCATTGTTTCTTCACCCACTTTCCCATTTAAGTCTCCCATTAGTATTAATTCTTCATTACTTCGTATTTTCTCTATTTGTTCCACTAATACTGAATAGTACTTTTCTTTCTGACTCTGTGCACGTACACATACACAACAAATTTTTAAAAAATTACAAAAAATGCAATATTACATTAGCATCGATAAATAAATGTAGCCTGGGTAATCTACTAATAACTTATAAGAAAGTTAATAGATAGTAAATAATCTGGAATTTATCAAATTAGTTGTAAAGAGTGAAATGAAGTATACATAGAGAAAACAAGAACAAATTTAGACACTTGCATGTAAGAACACTTTAGAAATATTAAAAATTGAAAAATCAGCTCATAGTTTGCTGGAGGGTCATAAAATTCAAAAAGAGGTTAAACTTTTAAAACATTTGGAAAAACCTTTGGATCTGACAGTTTGGGATAAGATATATATTAAGAAAAACAAATTTAGATCCATTAATTTTGAAATTCCTGGCAAGCGGGACTTGATCTCAAGGTTCATCAAATCAGCACCAGGTGTAGATTAAGATATAGATGGAAATCTGCAGTCATGATATTGCCTGAGGATGGGAGGGATTCCTCTTATAAACTCAATTTCCATGCTTGAAGAACACAAAGTATGATGTGAGGTATTTTATCAATTGAAAAACCTCATAATGTTATTTCCCATATGAAGAGGGATTTAGATTTCACAAAAGACAAGATTAAATTAAAATGCTTCACACCTCACCTGATATCCAGTTTTCTAAGTAGACCATGGTTTTAAAGCCTTGATGGCTTCATCTTCAGTATTTTCTCGTTGACTGATGTTATGTCAATCAGAAGAACTATTTCATCATCCCTCTCTTGGTGGACCGATAAACCTCCGGATCCAGTCAGAAACCACAGTTTTTTATTTCTTCTTTTTTTGAATGTGGACATTTTCCTCAACTATGAATTCTTTTACTTTTTCTATTTGTTTAATTAGGCTAAGTTGGAAAAGATTCCTGGTTGGATTAAGGTTTAAGTTGGGATTAATTTAGGTTAATTGTGGTAGAGTTGGATTCTCTCCTCAGGGGTCGGAAATTGGTACACAGGTGATGCTTCATGAAATAATAGACTGTTTCTTGTAGAAATTATAAGGATTTATTCTAAGTCTTTAGTTCCCAGCAGATTAAATAAATCGAGGTGGAATTATCCTTCACTATCTATTTAAAATCAATTCTTCTTATTCACAATGTTGTTTATGTTCCTTTTATAATATTAAATTTTACTAATGGTTTATTTTAGGAAGTAATATTTTGAGGTTCTTTTTAATCAAGTTTTTTGAGACTGGGAAACATCTTACCTCAAATTAATGTTGATTTATTCTCAAATATGTTTCGATATAATCCTTTATATCATCATCAGCTTCCCCAACTGTTGTATTTTATGTTGCGAACCCTGATTAAATTTTACTTTTCTCCATCCTAGTATTGGAGAGGATATTAAATTTTATCTTAAGAGCTCCTTCTTTTCAGAATGAAATTTTTATACAGAATGAACAAATTTTAACATAACATTTAAGTTTGTATTCTTTAACATTCTTACCTCATATGTTTATTCTGTTGGACGATTGTTTCAAAGCTATTGCTCCATCTTCAGCTTGTTCACAAACTGGTTTTTTTCTATTCTTCAACTTGAAGATGGAGCAATAGCTTTGAAACGATCGTCCAACAGAATAAACATATGAGGTAAGAATGTTAAAGAATACAAACTCAAATATTATAATTACAAAAAAAAAAATAAACGTTATCTCAGTCAAAACATAAATTTATTGTGTCCACGTTTCAATCTCCTATTGTGAGATTATTTTCAAGACATGGTTGTTTATAAATTTCAAACTCAAATATTAAATTAAACCTCATAATGTAACTTCCTAATGATTTTAAAATTTTAACATTTTATATTAAGTCCATTATTATGTCATATGAAATTATTTTTAATTTATATTGGTTAAAACTACTATTAAATAAAAGGTTAATTCCCATTGGCCATATAAGAAAGATAAGTGCTTTTATATCCAATCACAATTCAGTTTAGTTTTACTTTAATTTAAGAGAGTATAGTTATTTAGATGTTTTAATTAAAGTTTAATAGAAAAAATTATAATTCAGATAACAATGAATTAAAACAATTTTGAAAGTATTATTTAAAAACATCTTTATCTAATAATAGTATTACAATGTGAGGTTGGGAAGTGGTTTTTACAGAAGCAAGAAAAATGTTTAAAAACCAAGCGATAGCAAGGTTTTTAATTTCCGAGATTCTGTAAAACAATTCACAAATGTGCATTGTACATTATTTTTTGCGTGGCGGTGTTTTTAAAATAATAAATAATAGTAAAATAATAACATCTTTGTTGGAAATATTTGCATTCATTATAAACAACTGACTAACTTTAACAGTGTGGACAATATTAATTAGTTAAAACTACAGGAGACCATGATACCAATCAGTGATAAAATGGTGGCAACTATGTATTTATTGTTTTATACTGTTTCTTATAAAGTTCAGTTAATTTAAAATGCAGTGATTTGTTTCGTATAATGTATATTAACACTATCTTTTGGATATTTTTTGTATATACACTGTATGTAGCAGTGGTTTTACTTACTACATGCAGTTTGTAATATGTAATATTACATTATGGTTATTTTATTACAGCATATTTATTTAGGTTGGCAAATGTAGGAAGTTGAACTTTTAATCATGGTCGTCATTGCTGTAAGTACAACAAAATTCACTATTGTGCAAAAAATATGTTTTTGCACGATAGTGCATTCTGTCATACTTACAGCAATGGTGACCATGATTGAAAGTTCAATTTACTAAATTTCGGGCTTGCCAACCTATGAATAATTAAATAATTATACTGTAATATTACAAATTACCTACCTAGTGCGAGAAGTAAAATCACTGCCCTGTATGTATACTATGAACAATATGTATACAAGAATATATCCAAAAGGTAGTGTTAATATACATTATACAGGGTGGACCGCTCGAATGGACCTAATTTCAATTGCTTGTTACTGGCAAACGGTTGAAGATAGAAACTTAAAACAACGTTCATATTACAGAAAAACTCACCAAGTTTTGATATCCAGATCACCACATCTCTATATGAGCCCCAGCAGTCACTGTGACGATATCAAAGCGATGAACAATTTCTTGCCAAGTACGTTGGAGTATGTCTTCTGGAATGTTCTCAATAGCCTCTATGATGCGCTCACGAAGATCACGAAGGTCTTTGACTGGGGTGGTGTAAACTTTATCTTTGACATAGCCCCAGAGAAAGAAATCCAGTGGTGTTAAATCGGGAGATCTCGGGGGCCACGCGATTGGTCCTCCCCTACCAATCCAACGGCCAGGGAAAATGTTGTCCAAAGTCGTACGAACTTCATTGGACCAGTGGGGAGGAGCACCATCTTGCTGGAAAACGATGTTAGGCTGCAGTTGTTCAATTTGTGGAAAGAAGAACTGCTCCAGCATGTCAAGATATGTGGTACCACGAACAGTTTTCTCGGCGAAGAAAAACGGTCCAATGACCTTATTATGTGACAAACTGCACCAAACATTCATCTTCGGACTATCACGAACATGCTCTTGAATAGCGTGAGGATTCTCCGATCCCCAGATCCGCACATTATGCCGGTTTACCTTGCCTGACAAATGGAAAGTGGCTTCGTCCGAGAAGAAAATCTTGGTCATGAAGTCAGGATCAGCGCCGAGATGGTCCAGCATCGTATTGGCGAATTCCACTCATTTCGGCATGTCATTCGGCTCCAGACGTTGCACTAACTGCACTTTATATGCGTGCAGTTTGAGGCGTTTGTGGACAATCCGTTGTAATGTCGATTTTGGTATTTGAAGTTCCCGCGAAGCTCTTCTTAATGACTTCCGGGGGCTTCGCTCAAATGCGGCTTGAACATTTGCTACCATTTCATCGGATGCTCTGCGACCACCACCATGCTTCTTCAACACAGATCCTGTAGCTAATAATGTATCACGCCACTTCTTTATGCTTCTAGCAGTTGGAGCATCACGGTTAAACACACGCCTGAACTCCCTTTGAACTCTAATGATTGATTTAAACTCCGCATACCACAAAACAGCTTGCGCTTTCATCTGCGGAGTCGCCATTTTCACAAACAATTAAATCTAAGAACGAGAAACGTATCTTGGTGCCATCTACCGACAGGATTCGAAACTTGGTGAGTTTTTCTGTACTATGAACGTTGTTTTAAGTTTCTATCTTCAACCGTTTGCCAGTAACAAGCAATTGAAATTAGGTCCATTCGAGCGGTCCACCCTGTATATATAAATGGATTGCACACAAATGTGCAAAGGTAACACAGCTAAAAATCACTAACACTGACTTGGTCTTGCGTAATCACAAATTGTTTTTGTTCTTTGTGTACAGTTTTCGATGTGATATCTTTCGCATTTCTGTTCACACACTTCGCATATGCATGACATCTTCGGGTCATGGAATGTTTTATCTCTACACATTAGGTGGTGGAATTCATGCACGCTTAATCTTGTGATGACGTGTCGTATCTGGAAATTTGCTTCTGTCCAATTCCTATCTATCATTGCTCCGGTGCTGAAGAATTCCGGCCATACTTCCTCTCTTTTTGTGCGTAGTCTTTGTAGCGCATGCTTATAGGGTTCTGTGTTTGGTAGTAGGTATGATGTTTTCAAGTCCTCGATAAGGAAAGTCTCCCTTGCCAGTAGGTACACTAGATGGCCTCTTGTCGTTTTTGATACTCCTATTGCCCTTTTTATGTATGTAGCTTTCACTTTTTCCAGTGTGTTCAGATTAGCTTCTGTAAGATGTGGCCATATGATTTCCATCCCGTAAGTTATTATTGGGAGGATCTTTGCATTGAATAGTTTCATCGCTGATTCCAGGCTTAGAGCTTGTATATTGCGTATATCATTTATTGCCATTATTGCTTGCGTTGATCTTTCTGCTAAGTGTTTTGTGAAGCTTCTTCCACTGGGTTGTAAAGTAATGCCTAGATATTTAAACTCCTTTACTATTTTGATGTTATCTTTGTCCAGTTTTATTTCTGTTGTGGCAGGGATCTTTCCTCCGTTTCTGAACACCATCATTTCTGTTTTTTTCTTTGTTTATATAGAAGCTGTGGGTTTTACACCATTCTTCCATAGTTATTATGGCGTTCTGAAGTTTACTTATATCCGTTGATCCGATTACGATGTCGTCTGCGTATGCATATACGAAAATTTCTTCTCCTAGTTCTTCTATTTTCCTTACCAGTTCTTCGGCTGCCATTATGAATAGCAGTGGGCTCAATGGATCTCCTTGCAGTACCCCATTTGTCTGCAGTATAGTTTTTGATTTTGAGAGACCATCAGATATAACTATGCTATTTTCTTTCATTATTGATGTAATGATTTGGGTCCACACGTTCTCCTCTCCTAGGGTACTTTTCAATTTGCTTATTATTAATCCTCTGTCCATTAGATCGAAGGCTTTCGTAAAATCTACGAAGACAGTGTACAGCTTCTGTTTTCTATCGAGTGCTTCCTCTATGTTTTGAAGGAGGAGTTTCACTGCCGTTTGAGTTGATCTCTCTTTCCTGAATCCAAATTGCGCTTCAGGGAGCTTTTCTTCGATTTTTCCCCTTATTCTATTTGTTATTATTTTTGTTAGGTTCTTGAAGGGAACGTTTTCAAGAGCGATGCCCCTGTATTTGTTAGGGTCTGTTGGATTCCCTTTTCCTTTGTATATAACTTTTATCGTCGAGTTTCTCCATTGTTCTGGAATTCTTCCTAGTTCCATACATTTGTTATATAGTTTTGTCCATATGGGACTCAGTGTGTCAATTGTGTTTTTGAGGTGTTCATTATATATCATATCTGGGCCGGATGCTTTTCTGTTCTTGCTTTGGTTTATTGTTTTTCTAATTTCTGCAGGGTTGATAGGAGTCCATTCTGTGTGTCTTGTGTTTTGGTCTTGATTTCTTGTTGCTGGGGTCTCTCTTCCTTCCTTGTTTAGTATGTTGGTGAAATGTTGTTCCCATTCTTTCATTTGTATGGCTTGTGTCTGTTGTTGTTTTCTTGGTCGGATAGCGATGTATGGGTCTTTAAGGGCTTCCTCAGCCATCTCTTTAATTTTTGTTCGATATGAGCTTTCTTCTTTTCTTTTACCAGTCTTTTGTATTGTCGTCTTTCCATTGCGTAGTCTTCTTTTACTGCAATGTCTTCCAGGTTGTTTTTTATTTGTTGTAGCTTACTTATCACTTGTTTTCTTTTGTTGTAGCATTCCTTGTCATACCATTCTTTGATTTCTTCATGTTCGAGTTTACTGGCATCGTGGCCCCTATGATGACCTGTTCTATTATTGCGGTAGCTTCCTCTAGATTCCCTTGTTCTATAACTGTTTCTGCTTCTTTTAGTTCCTTCTGGCGTCCTTTGATTTTCTCGTTGTCGATTTTTCTCGATATCTTTAGTGGTGTTACTTTTTGGATTTTAAGTTTTGGTGTAGCTATGTTAATTTTCATTGGTAGGTGTTTTCGGATGGGTGTTACTGCGTTTGTCCAGAGTGGGGTTATTTTTCCCTTTGCGTGGCCTTTTATCAGTGCTAGGTCGATGGTGCTTTTACCGTTGTGGCATATGTACGTGGGAATTTTTCTGTCATTTAGGAGTGTGAATCCTTCTTCTTGCAGTTTTTCCATGACTATCTTGGTCTTGTAGTTGTCTATATCTATGCGGCAGTTCAAGTCGCCTGCTATCATTATAGGCTTTCCGCTTTTATTTTGTAGTATTAGTTGATGTAGTTCTTCTATGATATCCATCGCGTTGTAATGTGGCGGGTAGTAGGCTGCAATGATCACCAGGTACTTAGTTTCTACTAGAAGTGCATTCTCCTTCCTTGTTGATGCTATTATTGGTGTCATACATGGTTTCATGAGTATAGATATGCCTCCGGATGGCCTTCCTAGTTCTCCTTTCCTTGCAAAAATATGTTTGCTGTAGAAGTGATGATGATGCCATTCTTCTATCAGATAGGTTTCCGTTAAGATCACGAAGTCAAAATCTTGTAAGAAATCTGTCGGTGCCATGGATATTGCATTTTTTATTCCTTCGGCGTTCCATAGTAAGCCTTTATATGTATTTTCTTCATTCGAGTGATGCTGTTTCTTGCGGCCGTCTTCGAAATCGAAATCTCCTGACCACTATGTCCTTGGGCCAAAAGTCTGATGATTCTATTTTCTTTAGTTGTTCGAAGGGTATTCCAACTTTAAATGCTTTATTCCTGCCTCTAGTTTGTAGTTCTTCGCATTCTATTTGCCCTTCGATACTGTTTCTTGATAGGTATCTTTCTATTTTGTCGTTTGTAGTAGATTCCGTTAGTCTTCCTATGTAGAGCTATGCTGTTCTATCTGCTGCTTGTAGTTCTCCATTTTCCTCCTTCGTTCCTATGAATACTCTGTTTTTATTTTTTCTTTTACCCACTACCGTCCATTCTTCTCCCTCTACTTCTGGGTTTTGTTCTGACGCTGTGAGAGTTTCAGATTTGTGGTCGTTTTCTGCTCGGCTCATTTGGATTTTGTTTCTGTTTCTGTCTTCTATTGTCGGGCCTTGTTCAGTTCCAGCGTGTTTTTGTCTCTTTTCTGTTTCTTTTCCTTTTATATTTTCCAATTCTTCATTTATCATGCTTTTTAAGTTTTGTATGATAATATCCATATTACTCTTTATGTTTTGCATTATGTTTTCAGTGATTTTTTCTTCCATTGTATATAATGTATATTCTTTCTTTTCATTATCTTCGCTTAATTTATTATTTATGTATTCTTGTATGTCCTGGTTACAGCTTCCTCCTGTAGTTGTCGCCCCGTTACGGTCTCCTTCTTCTAGTTCTTGTGCGGCATCCACAGATGGCTCCACTTGTCCATCCCCGTGGCTGTCTTCCCTCTCTTTCATCGTGTCTCTGTGTGGCTTCCTAACCTCTTCCACTGTTTTTGGATTTTCGTTATCCTCGTTCTTTTCCAGAATATTCATTCCTTCCTTTGTTTTTATATATTCCTTCATCGTACTTACCGCTTTCAGGATGTCTTTTTTTATATAGCCTCCTGCCTCCGCTATGTTGGTCAGTTTTTGTAGAGCGCTTTCTACTCTTGCAGCTAGTGCTTCCGCCATCTTAACTCGTATACATTATACAAAACAAGTCACTGCATTTTAAATAAAATGCACTTTATTTGAAACAATATAGAACAATAAATTTGTGCTTGCTGCCATTTTATCCCTGATTGGTATCACGCCTGCTGTAGTCTCAACTAAATTATTTTTGGCATTTACCATATAAATATTGGCCACACTATTAACGTTAGTTCAGTAGTTTATCAAATATGTTATTATTTTACTATTACCTAAAATTCATCGGAGAACATATTGTTTAAACAACTCACCTCATAGGATTCATGCTTCCATGATATCGCGATTTCAAACATAATCATGTTCATCTTCAGCCATTACTCCGACTGACGAAATTCTTCGGCCGTCAACTATTCTATTGTCGCCATCTTCAGTGCTGCCATCTATGGTTGAATTTATGAACTTCGAAATCAATGTAATTTCGTTAGGGATATCAAAATTCATTGATCTATTTTTGTTTTTCTGAATGTATATTTTTTCCCAAACTGTCAATTCCAAAGGTTTCTCTACTTGTTTTAAAAGTTTAACTTCTCAATTTGGAAATTCGGACCAAAGAACATTTCAGAAATATTAAAAATTGTGAAATTGAAAAATCTGCATTTGCTGCACATAGTTTATTAGAACATCATAAAATTGGAAGAGAAGCTAAACTTTTAAAACAAGTAGAGAAACCTTTGGAATTGACAGTTTGGGAAAAAATATACATTACATATATTTCTTATTTCCTCTTCATAACTCCCATTTTTATTTATTTGAATTCCTAAATATGTGATCTCACTACAAGATTTTGTTGTTTCTCCAGTCTCCAAAATTAAATTTTGTTCTGGTTCACCAATTGATAAATATTTTGTTTTTTTCATGTTCAAAATTAATCCCCATTTTTCGTATTCTTCTATTAATTTTCTAGTCATATATTCTAAATCTTCATAATCTTGTGCAATTAACAATTGATCATCTGAAAAATGTAAATTGTATAAAATTTTGTTGTTTGAAATAGGAATTCCCGTGCTTGAACATTTTTTATAATAGCCATTTTGTAGCCTTTCACCACCCTACAAACAGAAAATAATTAAGCACATTATTTTAATAAGTGATTATACAAACCTATCCATCATTCAATAATTCAAGCAATGAATACTTGGATCTACTTATGGACACTTGGTAGTTTGTTCGGTAAGCTTTTTCTTTTATTTAACTTTACTATTATCATTATTATTAATAGATTTTTGTTCTTTTATTTGACAATAAATAACAATGAAATTTATGAATGAGTTGGAGAAAATATTTTAATATCTCACCTCATAAAGTTGTGTGTTTTCACGATACCGGTTTCAACAGTATAATATTTTACTTTCATCTTCAGTCAAACTCCATCTGTTGAAATTTCGCTGTTAACACCATCTTCTGAACTGCCATCTGGAGTCGATTTTATGAGCTTGGAGATCAAATTATTCTTGTCAGGAATACCAAAATTTATGGCTCTATATTCATTCTTCTGAATGTATATCTTTTCCCAAACTGTTAATTGCAAAGGCTTCTCTAAATGTTTCTAAAGTTTAATTTCTCTTCCAATTTTGTGTTTCTCTAGCAAACTATGAGCCACAATTGCCAATTTTTCAATTTCACCATTTTTAATATTGATAAAGTGTTCTTTTGAATGAGTTTCTAAATTCCTTTTAGTTTTTCCTATATATATATATATATATATATATATATATCTTAATATATAAAAATTACGTGTCACGTTGTTTGTCCGCGATGGAATCATAAACTACTGAACCGATTTTAATAACATTTTGCATACTGTGTGCAGTTTGATCCAACTTGAGACTTAGGGAAGTTTATAACTAAATAAATTTATAGTCGCATTATTTTTGTATTGCAAATTATTTGTTTATTATTTAACAAAGAGTTATAATTATCTGTGAGTTCCATACGATTCTAACAGATGGCCGTGTAAGGTAATTGGTTTGTTATTTAACCAGGTGGCTGTGCTTTTTGTTGCAACCGCGAATTTCAATTGAATTACACATATTGATTATTTCATAATTTAAGTGTGTTTGTATTTATTTTATTTTCAATATATTGATAACAATATTATTTTCGTGTGTAAGTATTAGTTTTAAGTAATCTGGCTGAAAGACAGCAACTTAATTTAAATTTAACTGGACCGAGAAGGGACATTGAACAATATGGCAAATTAGTTCTAGAGACCATGAATGATAAGATATCAAGTGAATTTCCGCAAATTGGTGTAGACCTATGTGACATAAATCTTACATTTAAGAATAATGTCAATTTAAAAACATATGAAGGTCCTAAGGAACGGAATAACAGAACTGTAAGTAAGTCTGTTAGCTATAATAATATGCCTAATATTACAGAAACAATCTCCTTGCCTCAATTAAATGAAAAACAAGATGACTATAATACATCACAAGATGATATTACTATACAGAGACTTCTTGATGATGATGAGAATCCAAACTGCCAACAAGGTCGTAGAAAAAAACGAAAGTATAATGAAATCAGCAAGCCTCCTCAAAATATTCCATCAATAAATGTATATAATCCTTATGATACACTTATGGATGATACTGAGAATGCAGACAACATAAATTCATCCCAATCAACAAAACCACTTCCATATAAACCACCACCCATATTTATACCGGGTGTAGTTAACGTACCAGAACTAAAAAATTGTGTAAAACAAAAACTTTCTGATTTAGATTTCTCACTTAGTTTACTACAACATAATTTAACGTATACCTTAGCCACAGCAACGCGTGGCCGGGACTTTTATATATATATATATATAAAATAAAGTCGGATTAGTTACACTATTTATAACTCAAGAACGGCTGGACCGATTTTTATGATCTTTGATTTGTTGGATTTGTTTCCGCCCCGAATGGCAGATAACTATTAAAACATCGGAAAAATTAACGTAAAAATATTTAAAGGCGATACGACGTTCGCCGGGCAAGCTAGTATATATATATAAGAATTAAATTAATCGTGATTATTTCATACCTCATACTTCTATATTTCTTTAAATACAGCACTGCAGTATCGGCAATTTATCACCATCATCAGCTGTTTTCACGATTGTCAATTTTTACTTTTGTTGATAATTATCCAAACTGCCATCATATGTTCTTTTAAAGAATTATTTTCTAAACTGCCATCTGGTGTTCATTTTAATGAATCATTTTCTAAACTGCCATCTGTTGTATTTCTGAAGAACTTTGTAATCAAGCTAGGTTCATCTGGAATTTCGAAGTTCATAGTTCTAGTATGGTTTTTTTGAATATATATTTTTTCCCAACCTGTTAAATCTAAAGGTTTTGATAGATGTTTCAAAAGTTTTGCTTCTTCTTCAAACTTATGATGCTCTAATAAACTATGTGCTGCTATAGCTGATTTTTCAATTTCTCCATTCTTTATATTTCAAAGTGTTCTTTTTTACGAGTTTCCAAATTCCTTAAGTATACATATATATACTTTCTTGCAGCCATTGCAACTAATATAATAAATTCCAGATTTTTTACTATCTGGGACATTAACTTTTTTATTAGTTATTAGTAGATTATCCAGACTAAATTTGTTGATCATGCTAATAAAATATTGAATTTGTTGGATATTGTTTATTTTTTATTATTTCACTCACCTCATACTTCATAATTCATAGCAGACCCAGTTTCTTCACATCTTTTGTGACATTTTCAATGCTGCGTCACGCTCACAACTGACGTCCAACGGCCTTCTATCCTGCAGACTGACCTCCGCGCCATCTGGTGGCCGACCGAAGAATTTCCAAATTTGGCGCACAGGTCAGTCTGCAGGATAGAAGGCCGTTGGACGTCAGTTGTGAGCGTGACGCAGCATTAAAAATGTCACAAAAGATGTGAAGAAACCCTGGGTCTGCTATGAATTATGAAGTATGAGGTGAGTGAAATAATAAAAAATAAACAATATTAAAAACCTCATAGTGTTATTTCCTATCTACATAACTTAATAATTGTTGGATATTGTTTTAAATTTTGTGTTGCAGAATGGTAAGTAAATTTTCTTGAATTGTTTATTTTAATCAAGTTTTTTTGAGTCTCGTAACATCTTACCTCAATTTAATGTTGATTTGTTCTTGAACATGTTTCAATATAATCTTCTAGATCATTTTCAGCTTGCTCAGATGATGAGTTTTATGTTGTGAACCCTGGATGTCGATATCAGCTCCCTCTTCCGGCTGGCCGAAGAACCTCTAAACTAGGTGACGTTCAGCAGCACTATCGAAATTCATAACTCTATTTTTGTTCTTCAGAATGTAAGTTTTTTTCCCAAATGGTGAGTTCCTTTGTATTTTCTAACTGTTTTAATAATTTAGTGTTCGAATTTACATTGTGTTTTTCGGCCCAAACACGAGCAGCAACTGCAGATTTTTCTATTTCCCCATTTTTAATATTTATTATGTGTTCCTTGGTTCTAATTTTCAGGTTTCTTATTGTTTTCCCCATACATAGTTTTTCACAACCAGTACATTCAATTTTATATATTCCTGATTTTTTTACTTTAATCAGTTTTTTTTTCATTTTTGTTGGTTTTATTACTTTATTTAAACTGTGGTCATTTTTTTAATATAATAAATTTGGGAATTTTTAACATTATGAGGTTTTATTAATAAGAATAAAATGAGTCGTGAATTCTTCTTACCTCACGATTCATTTTATTCTTATTAGCAAAACCTCATAATGTTAAAAAAATTCCCAAATTTATTACATTAAATTAACATATGAGTCAAGTCACGGGAATAAATCACAATATGAGGTAAGAAGTATGTGGTCATTTGTCAAATATCTTTGCAATTTATTGTGTGCCCAAAATCTGCAGTTGCTGCTCATGTTTGGGCCGAAAAATAAAATGTAAATTCGAACACTAAAATTATTAAAACAGTTAGAAGATACAAAGTAACTTACCATTTGGGAAGAAAAACAAAAAATAAAGTTATGAATTTCAAAATTCCTGCTGAACATGACCTAGTTTGGAGGTTCTTCAGCCAGCAAGAAGAGGGAGCTGATATCGACATCCAGGGTTCACAATATAAAACTCATCAGTCTGGGCAAGGTGAAGATGATATAGAAGATTATATTGAAACATGTTCAAGAACAAATCAACATTAAATTGAGGTAAGATGTTTCCAGACTAAAAAAAAACTTGATTAAAAGAACCTCAAAATATTACTTCCTAAAATAAAACATTGTTTCTTTTCTTTTGAATCAGATTGTAGGATGTGTATTATTTAAGTCTTTTTCTGTTGTTTGAACCTCTTTAACTTATTTATTATTATGATCTTCTTTTGAAACCATTTAATGTAGCTATGTTTTAAATGTGATTGTATTCTTTCTTAAAATGTTCTTCATTTAATAGGATGTTTGTTAATCTGTATATTAAACAGCTGAATATTGCATGTTTATGAGCAATATGGTTAAATTTTTATATATTAAATTTGGGAATTTTTAACATTATGAGGTTCAATTAATAATAATTAAATGAATCGTGATTTTTTCTTACCTCATACATCTATGTTTTTTTAAACACAGCACTGCAGTATCGGCGACACTTTGTCGTCATCGTCAGCTGTTTACACAATTGTCAATTTTTTCTCCTTTTTGCCGGTAATTATCCAGACTGCCATCTGGTGTTCTTTTGAAGGAATTCCTCTTCAAACTGCCATCTGGTGTTATTTTGAATGAATCATTTCCTAAACTGCTATCTGTTGTATTTTTGAAGAACTTTGTAATCAAGCTCGGTTCGTCCGGAATCTCGAAGTTCATAGTTCTAGTATGGTTTTTTTGAATATATATTTTTTCCCAAACTGTTAAATCCAAAGGTTTAGACAGATGTTTTAAAAGTTTTGCTTCTTTTTCAATCCTATGATACTCTAATAAACTATGTGCTGCTATAGCTGATTTTTCAATTTCTCCATTCTTTATGTTTCTGAAGTGCTCTTTTTTACGAGTTTCCAAGTTCCTTTTGTTTTTCCTATATATATCCTGTTGCAATCTTTGCAATCAATTTGATAAGTTCCAGATTTTTTGTTGTCTGGGGTATTACATTTATTATTAGTTAACAGAAGATTACCCAGGCTGAATTTGTTAATTGGAGCTAATGTTATATTAAAATTTCTGAAAATTTTTTGAAACTTATTATGAACTTCAGGATGGTAAGTAAATTTCTTGAATTTTACATCTTTCTTGGGACCATGATGTAAGGTGGTGTATTCCTGTAACCTTTTTTGTCGTTTGGAATTTCTTTAATTTATTCTTTATAATGACTTCATCAAAACCATTTATTTTAGCAACATGAACAATATGATTATATTCCTTGTCAAAATCTTCTACATTAAGTGGAATATTTAACAATCTGTGTAATAGACTATTGAAAATTGCATGTTTGTGTGTCAAATGATTAAAACCTGAAGATTTTATGTAGTTGTCAGTATGTGTGTCTTTTCTGTAAATGTTAAATTCAATTTTTTGCTGTTGTTCATTTCTTATTAAGTATAAGTCTAAAAAAGGAATCTTGTTATTTTGTTCCATTTCAATAGTGAATTTCACTGACTCATCCTGAAGATTAAGCAATTTCAATGCATCTTGAATTTAACATTTACAGAAAAGACACACATACTGACAACTACATAAAATCTTCAGGTTTTAATCATTTGACACACAAACATGCAATTTTCAATAGTCTATTACACAGATTGTTAAATATTCCACTTAATGTAGAAGATTTTAACAAGGAATATAATCATATTGTTCATGTTGCTAAAATAAATGGTTTCGATGAAGACATTATAAAGAATAAATTAAAGAAATTCAAACAACAAAAAAGGTTACAGGAATACACCACCTTACATCATGGTCCCAAGAAAGATGTAAAATTCAAGAAATTCACTTACCATCCTGAAGTTCATAATAAGTTTCAAAAAATTTTCAGAAATTTTAATATAACATTAGCTCCAATTAACAAATTCAGCCTGGGTAATCTTCTGTTAACTAATAATAAATGTAATACCCCAGACAACAACAAATCTGGGATTTATCAAATTGATTGCAACAAGATATATATAGGAAAAACAAAAAGGAACTTGGAAACTCGTAAAAAAGAGCACTTCAGAAACATAAAGAATGGAGAAATTGAAAAATCAGCTATAGCAGCACATAGTTTATTAGAGCATCATAGGATTGAAAAAGAAGCAAAACTTTTAAAACATCTGTCTAAACCTTTGGATTTAACAGTTTGGGAAAAAATATATATTCACCCATACTAGAACTATGAACTTTGAGATTCTGAAAGAACCAAGCTTGATTACAAAGTTCTTCAAAAATACAACAGATAGCAGTTTAGGAAATGATTCATCCAAAATAACACCAGATGGCAGTTTGAAGAGGAATTCCTTCAAAAGAACACCAGATGGCAGTCTGGATAATTACCGGCAAAAAGGAGAAAAAATTGACAGTTGTGAAAACAGCTGACGATGACGACAAAGTGTCGCCGATACTGCAGTGCTGTGTTTAAAAAAAACATAGATGTATGAGGTAAGAAAAAATCACGATTCATTTAATTATTAATATGGTTAAAACCTGAAGATTTAATTTAATTAATTATCTGTATGGGTATCTTTCCTGTGTATATTGAATTCAGTCTATGATTGATTATATTATTTTTTGGTCTAGACATCTTACCTCAATATTAATGTTGATTTGTTCTTGAACATGTTTCAAAACAATTCTGTTTTATCTTCAGCTTTCCCAGACTGGTTTTATTTATGTTGCATTATGTTGCACCACCTGGATGTCGATGTCAGCTCCATCCTGTGGTTGGCCAAAGAACCTCCAAACAAGGTCACCCTCCATCGGAATATCAAAATTCATAACTCTGTTTCTGTTCTTCTGAATATAAATTTTTTCCCAAATAGTCAGCTCGTTTGTATTTTCTAACTGTTTTAATAATTTAGTGTCTGAATTGATATTATGTTTTTCAGACCAAACATGAGCAGCAACTGCAGATTTTTCAATTTCTCCATTTTTAATATTTCTTATGTGTTCTTTGGTTCTAATTTTTAGGTTTCTTTTTGTTTTCCCTATATATATCTTTTCACAACCCATGCATTCAATTTGATATATTCCTGACTTTTTATTTTTATCAGTTTTTTCATTTTTGTTGGTTTTTTATTAGTTTATTTAAACTGTAGTTATTTTTTTGGTGCTAATTTAATATTAAACTTCTCAAATATATTTTGAAATTTATTATGTACCCAGGGGTGATATGGTGAATTTCCTATATTTTTTCATAGGTGGTTCTTCTTTTTCAAGATTACTTCTGTTTATCATTTTTTGTTTTTTTATACTTTTCTATCCTTTTATGTACCATTTTTTCATCAAACCCATTTTCTATTGCTACTTTGATTATGTGTTTTTTCTCATGTTTGAAATCTTCTTCGTTTAAGGGTAAGTTTACCAATCTATGAGTTAAACTATTAAATGCTGCTAATTTATGTCCAATTGGATTGAACCCTGTTGATTTTATAAAATTTTCCGTATGAGTTTCTTTCCTATGAATCCTGAATTCAATTTTTCTTTTTTCTTCGTTTCTGACCAATTTAAGATCCAAAAAAGGTATTTGTTTATTGTCTTCTATTTCTTTGGTGAATTTAATGTTTGTGCTCTGTAAATTTAATAGTTTTAGGAATCTTCTACATGTTTTTCTTTAACAATACAAATTATATCATCAACATATCTACTCCAAAATTTAAACATTGGGGATGTGCTTTAGTGATTTTACATTCAAAATCGCTCATAAATAAATTTGCCAGGAAAGGTGATGATGGGTTTCCCATTGAGAGCCCTGATTTTTGTCTATAGAAACTCCCATTGAACGTAAAAAACATTTGATCAATGCATAACGCAGTTAATTTCAAATAATCTTCTTTGATCTCTCTGTCTATGTTGTTTTTTCTTAACCAATTGTTCAATATCTCCAAAGTTTTTTGTTTCGGTACATTTGTGAATAGTGAAACTACATCAAACGAAACCAACCTATCTGTGGGTTCAATTTCCACTTTTCTAATTTCTTAACTAATTCCAATGAATTTTCAATCTGCAGACTTTCAAAATTATTAATTCTTTTAAATTGATTATTCAGCCACTTCGAAATTTTGTAGGTTGGTGATCCAATATTGTTAATTATTGGCCTCATTTTGTTTCCCGGTTTGTGAATTTTTGGAAGTCCATGTATATTAGGGTTTCTTGGGTTGCTTACTTTTAATTGAAATTTTTCTTTCTTGGATAGAATTTTAACATTTTTAAAACAGTTTTCCACTTTTTTTATGGTTTTTGGTAGGGGGTCATTCTTAATTTTTTCATACTCTTTTTCTTTCAAAAGTTCTTCCATTCTATTTTGATAATCTTCTTTGTCGAGAATTATAATTTGGTTACCCTTATCTGATTTTGTATATACAACATTTTTGTTATTTATTTCTTTGAGTGTTTTTAAATTCTCCTTACAAACTGGGTTTTTATTTGTATTCTTTATTTTATTCAAAATTTCTTCACATTTTTTTTCTGATGATTATTTTTTCTTCTGTAACTAACCCTTCTATTGAATTTTCAATGTCCACTATGTATTCTTCTATTCTATTGGAATAATCTATTGCTGTTTTTAGACCGTTTTCTAACAATTTTGTCTCTATTAGGTTAAAGGTTGCCTTTGAAAAATTTTTAACATAATTTCTGGTGGATTCTGATTTTTCTTCATTTCTGGTTTTATTCTGATATTTGATTTTATTTGATGTATTCTTCTTTCCCTTTGATTTAGTTAACAAATTATTTATCTTTTTCTTTTGTTTCTCAATTTTCTTTTTCATGGTTATGTTCAAAAAAGTGAAAAATTTATTTTCTAGGTTTTCCCACATGATGTTTCCTAATATTTTAGACAATTTGATATGTAACAAATAAATTTCAATATCCAGATTACTGATCATTTCAAAGTGCTTATTCTTTTCTAGTTTCTATAGACAAAAATCAGGGCTCTCAATGGGAAACCCATCATCACCTTTCCTGGCAAATTTATTTATGAGCGATTTTGAATGTAAAATCACTAAAGCACATCCCACAATGTTTAAATTTTGGAGTAGATATGTTGATGATATAATTTGTATTGTTAAAGAAAAACATGTAGAAGATTCCCTAAAACTATTAAATTTACAGAGCACAAACATTAAATTCACCAAAGAAATAGAAGACAATAAACAAATACCTTTTTTGGATCTTAAATTGGTCAGAAACGAAGAAAAAAGAAAAATTGAATTCAGGATTCATAGGAAAGAAACTCATACGGAAAATTTTATAAAATCAACAGGGTTCAATCCAATTGGACATAAATTAGCAGCATTTAATAGTTTAACTCATAGATTGGTAAACTTACCCTTAAACGAAGAAGATTTCAAACATGAGAAAAAACACATAATCAAAGTAGCAATAGAAAATGGGTTTGATGAAAAAATGGTACATAAAGGATAGAAAAGTATAAAAAACAAAAAATGATAAACAGAAGTAATCTTGAAAAAGAAGAACCACCTATGAAAAAATATAGGAAATTCACATATCACCCCTGGGTACATAATAAATTTCAAAATATATTTGAGAAGTTTAATATTAAATTAGCACCAAAAAATAACTACAGTTTAAATAAACTAATAAAAACCAACAAAAATGAAAAACTGATAAAAATAAAAGTCAGGAATATATCAAATTGAATGCATGGGTTGTGAAAAGATATATATAGGGAAAACAAAAAGAAACCTAAAAATTAGAACCAAAGAACACATAAGAAATATTAAAAATGGAGAAATTGAAAAATCTGCAGTTGCTGCTCATGTTTGGTCTGAAAAACATAATATCAATTCAGACACTAAATTATTAAAACAGTTAGAAAATACAAACGAGCTGACTATTTGGGAAAAAATTTATATTCAGAAGAACAGAAACAGAGTTATGAATTTTGATATTCCGATGGAGGGTGACCTTGTTTGGAGGTTCTTTGGCCAACCACAGGATGGAGCTGACATCGACATCCAGGTGGTGCAACATAATGCAACATAAATAAAACCAGTCTGGGAAAGCTGAAGATAAAACAGAATTGTTTTGAAACATGTTCAAGAACAAATCAACATTAATATTGAGGTAAGATGTCTAGACCAAAAAATAATATAATTAAAATAACCTCAAAATATAACTTCCTAAAATTAAATATCTATGATTGATGTTCATTCCTAATTATATTTAGGTCAAAAATGAGATTTGATTATTTTTTTTCTCCATTTCCATAGCATATTTCACAGAATTGTATTGATGGTTAAGTAATTTCAATAAATCTTATGTATATTTTGAATTTATTACTGAGAAAATATCATCAACATATCTGTACCAACATTTAAATATCCCCATGGATATATAAGCATTGGTAATGTGACATTCTAGATAGCCCATAAACAAATTAATGAAAAGTGCTGAAAGTGTATTGCTCATTGTCAAACCCAGAATTTGCTTATAAAATTTTCTGTTGAAGGTGAAAAACGAATTGTCGATACAAAGTTTTGTTTAACTTATGTACTCTTCTATTTCTTGTGTTTTCAATTTTAGAGAAATTAGCCATTTCTTCAAAATATGTAAGATTTTTTTCTGTTGGGAAACTTCGAAACAAAGAAACAACATCGAAAGAACCCAATCTACCATAAGGCTCTATTAATATGTTACTTAATTCTTCTTCTTCTTCTTCCAGCTCTACAGCCCTTTATGAGCCCTCTTTCCTGTTAGGACACTCCTATAGGCATCCTTGTCCCATGCCCTCCTTCTCCATCCCCGGACTCCGAGCTTTCGGAAGTCCTCCTCTATTCCATCCATACATCTCAGCTTCGGTTTTCCTCTTCTTCTTCCTCCATCTGGTCTCAGTAGTGTTAGCTTTCTAGTGGTATTCTCCTCCTCTATTCTCATTATAATACCCACCCATCTCAGTCTGCCAATTTTAATAACATATACAATATCTGGGTCTGAATACAAATTGTAGATTTCATCGTTATATCTTATCCGCCATATTCCACGATCATTTATAGATCCCAGGATCTTCCTTTCAAAGATTCTCAGTCTTTCTCCATTCTCTCTGCTCAGTGTCCAGCATTCACTGTCATAAATAGCAACGTCTCAGTATGGTTTTATAAATTTTCAATTTTGCAACCAGACTTAGAATGTGTGATTTAAATTGGTCCTTAAGTGCATAACAGCATCTGTTGGCTTAGAGAATCCTGCTCCTTATTTCCTTATTAATATTATCGTCATCAGTGATTATAGTGCCCAGATATTTAAATTCATGTTCAATTTGAAATTTATATTTGCCTATTTCTAGTCAGTCTTTAGCTACAGGTCACTTAATTCTACCAATTTTTAAGAATTTTTAATGCGTTGTCAAATTGTTTGAAATCATTAATTGTTTTGTGAGCCATTTTGAAAAGTAATAATATGGAGAGCCAATATTATTAATTCAGATGATTATGTTTCAATCTATGGCCCATTTCTTGTGTGAAATTTCGAAAACATTGAAACTGTGGAAGAGGGTCTCAATCAAGTCTTCACATCATAACCAGAAACTGATACTGTCGCAGATAATAAACCTCGCTGAAAGATGGCTCAAGAACATACAATCTGATGGTATCTACTTTGAAGAGTAGTTTAATTTCTTATCAGAAAAACATTCCAAATAAAATTTGTTTAAAAAATGGCATTTCTTATGAGACAATATCTATATTATGTATAATATATGATTTAACTATATTCTCTTAACAATTCAGGGCTCTAATGTCTTAATTTAAAGCTGGGTGTGAAAGGGCAACCAAATTTTGCACAGAGGTAACTTTTTAAAAAAATAATCCCACTTCAGGTCTTAACATTTCATCTTTGCAGACAATCAGCACAAGATGTAAACCCTGCATGATGGGAACCTTTATCCCTAGAACATGCACCTGATTCTCATTTCCATTAGAGGCTGAATTGATTCCAGGGTCATAGTGCTGCCAAAAGGTTAAGACCAGTTTTTAAAAATACCAATAGTATTGATAATTAAATCTGCAACCTTCCATTTTACAGTACAACTATGCTACGGCAAGCCCACTTGAGGTTTTTTTAGGTGTTATAAATCTACAACATGGGACCTAAGGCTTTACTTGTCTTCTGAAAGAAACCATATTCAGGATTTTTACACTATGTGAATCCTGTCCAGGTTTGAATCTGCAAAATTGGAATTAGAGATAAGCGTAGTAACTACCAGAGTCCCTGTGCTATACGAATGTGGGTAGTTGGTGTGAAATCTGGATGAGTGATAACTAAAGCCTAGATTTTTATGCACTAAAAATTAAGATTGTGTGTGTTCTAAAGTCACCCACCCATTACACTTCAAGTGCTTTGGGTTGCAGTGGGTGGCAGATAGATCTTGTTGTCTATGTTTACTTTACACACCACTTCGGCAGAATACTTTACACAGATGATATAATCTTGTTTTGTGTGTACAGAGAGGAGTGTAGGATGAGTGTAAGTTTATGTGTTTGTGTAGCATAAAGTGTTTTGCATGAGGAATTATGAGAAGAGAGATGAGAAGGTGAAACTTGGTACTGGCATGAAGCTTACTCCTATCAAAAAAGCACCAAGGGACCGTCAGACCTAACATCCCCATCCGACAGACTAATTGCTACCAACAGTACCACATGCCTCCTCAACATATGAACTCTGAAGGGGTTTGCAATTTAATGCAGGAATCTAAAACTGAAAATTGTACATCACCACCTCTCTTGGCCCTGAGATTGAAAATTTTGCAATTAAATTAATTTAACAATTAAAATTCTCAACTGCACCAGATATCAAACCTGGACCCGCTAGTAAGGAAGAAGGCATGCTACCACCTGTGTCAGTATGACAGAAGTTTAGATTGTAACACAGTGCACATTATTGTATGTGGAACCAATACAAAAGTCAGTCACAAATCTTACTTCTCATTATACTATGTTGCAATCTTATCTTTTAATGCATAAAAATATGGGCTCATTCATTCTTCATTACATGTATCCAGCTGCAGTGAATCCATTACACACTTATGTCTCCCATGAAGGTTGATGATTCCATAACTTGGGTGTAGATAATATAAATTGCAATGGGGCTGCAATTGATGTAAATGCAGCCTATGTGTGCATTTCTTAGGTCCTTGTTTACCCAATACAGCAAACTCCCGATTATCCATGTTAATTGGGACCAAGATATACATGGAAAATTGAAAAACATGGATAATCCAACTAAGTTATTCTAATAATAAACATGCAATAGGCCCTACAGTATTTATTACAGTACTGTAATTTGAAAACTGTTGTACTTAAAGCAAAATTTGTGTCTAGAAACCACAAATCTCCATTGAAACCACGTGTTTTACACCAAGAAGTCCAATATTTTCCTCCGCTTGAATTTATCGTTTACACTATTTCTGATTACAGTTCTTATTTTCCTAACACTTAAGACAGCAACGTAATCAAATTCATTTTTGTCCCATATATTCTAAAAAGACATCTATATATTTTGATGCTTCTATGTGGCTAATTTTGTTTTCAAAGGTAGTTGCATTTTCATCTTCACTTTCTCCTTCCCCACCCCTCACACTTTGTTGACAATGGCCACATCACTCAATCTTTTGAAGCCGGGTTCACTCATGTCACTTAGGAACCACTCAGCCACATTTTCTTCATCCACGCTTCACAAGCCCACAACTTCTTCAACAAGTGAGCTATATTTGTAGCATCGTCACAGTTTTCGGAAGTAATACTGCAAAGTCTTCTTCATTCTTAGGTGACATGAGTTTATTCCACGATCGTTCTATTGTGGCTGGTTTCACTTTTTCCGACTTCCTACAAATTCCATAAATGGCATCTAACACATTTAAAGATTTCTAAAATATGACAATTACAGTTCCCTCGTGTATTAGGCTTCATACTAGCAATCACACCTTGATCCATAGGTTGAATCAGAGATGTGACACATGGTGCAGATATTTCACAATAATCTGACCATCATCAAAATATAAGCTCACTTGAATTTGAGTAGCAGGGTGCATTGTCTAGAAGTAGGGCAGCTTTAACAAGTAACCCTTCCTTCTCAAAATATGCCATGGGTACTGTTATGCATCAGGGGAGGGTGAAGTTATTGTGCGAGTTTCTAAGCGCAGTTCACAGTAGAACATTTAAAAGTAAAGACTTTTTTCATAACAATTAAAATATAGTACAGTATTTATCTTCTTTTTAAAAATACAGTAGGAAGAGCCATACCCGGATAATCGAGAGTTTGCTGTATGTCAATAACAAGGTTAACCCTTCTTACCCATCAAGGTGAGTGCCCACGAGGTTGTAAGAATTAGATATATCTAATGAAAGGAAGAGAAGTGAACCCCATAGGTCTTGAATACTCTAATACCATCAGGGTCGAAGAAAGCAAGAGGTCAGTCAAGGAAGACTGGATAGGAAAGTTGAAAGAGGGAATTCGTATACGAAAAAGAATAAATAGCAAGTCAGTCAAAAACTCACCAAGCTGACCAGATACTACTATACATGGAGATGTATTTTAATTTGGGATATTAGAAAAAAGGAATATAAAAAAAATAGTCCTTCAGTGAAAAAATATTAAATTTATAATAAAAACATCAAAAGATGCTTTATTGGCTTTATAAAATAATGTTAAATTTCTATTAAAAGTTGTCTTAAATACAAAGCCACCATTTGTGTGTTGAGTAACAGTTCGCAAGCCCTTGATTGTCTCAGGAATTAAAAATGCATAAGAGAAAAATTTGCAATTAGATTGGAGGCCTTGGATAACTCAGTGGCAGAGCATTAACATATAAAGCTAAAGATTCTGGGTTCAAACTCTGGCCTAGATATAAATTTTTCTTTTCAAATATAAAAAAAGATTATCACAATGGAATGATGCCTTAAAAGAGTAAAAGGTAAAGTGATCCCACAACAGGCCTCAGGAGGCCTTTGGGGTAGTAGGAGGTTAAGGCTCCCACTTTTTCTAGACAATCGGCACTTGATGTCAGCCGGGTTGTCAGCCCTGCGTGACGGCCGCCTTTACCCCAGAACAAGCGTCTGGTACTAATTTCCGTTAGAGGCTGAGTCAACCCCAGGGCCATAGTGCTGCCAGAGGGTTTGGGTCAGTTTAAAAATCCTGACCCCAATGGGACTTGAACCCTCGACCCTCCGGCTTGTAGCCCAGTGCCTTAACCACTATGCTATGGCGTGCCCCCCCTTAAAAGAGTATCGATTAAAAATCATTGAAGAAAAGATAGTAGAAATGAAAG
Organism: Diploptera punctata; assembly: GCA_030220185.1. Taxonomy (NCBI): domain Eukaryota; kingdom Metazoa; phylum Arthropoda; class Insecta; order Blattodea; family Blaberidae; genus Diploptera; species Diploptera punctata. Next base: position 256,882 of record JASPKZ010001597.1, read on the forward strand.
TAACATGAGAAAAATAAGTAGGAACGAAAATAAAATTCAGACATCACTGCCTTAAACAAGTCAAAAAGTTTTTTAGGAAATGATATTAATATAAAAAGCAAAAAAAAAAAAAAAAAAAAAGGCAGGATACAAATTATTGATTTAGTTAATAGATTGGGATGCACAGTAATTCCTTGTTCTTTGTTCAAATATTGGGGATGTCATTGGAGAAAATACGAGGTTGAGTCGAGTCAATTATATGCACTATGTCCTGCTAGAGTTCGGAATTCCTAAAAAGTTAGTTAGACTTATATGAATGTGTCTAAATGGCACAAAGAGTAGGGTGCATGTAGGCAGTTTTCGGACACTTTTGAAATCCAGAATGGGTTGAAGCAAGGAGATACACTATCTCCTTTTTATTTAATTTTGTACTAGGGCACGCCGTAGCGTTAGTGGTTAAGGCACTGAGCTACAAGCCGGAGGGTTGAGGGTTCAAGTCCCGTTGGGGTCAGGATTTTTAAACTGACCCAAACCCTCTGGTGGCACTATGGCCCTGGGGTCGACTCAGCCTCTAACGGAAATGAGTACCAGACGCTTGTTCTGGGGGTAAAGGCGGCTGTCACGCAGGGCTGACAACCCGGCTGACATAAAGTGCCGATTGTCTAGAAAAAGTGGGAGCCTTAAACTCCTACTACCCCAAGGGCCTCCGGGTCTGTTGTGGGATCACTTTACTTTACTAGAGCATGCCATCAAATCTTTACAGAATGAGGAAGGCTTACAACTCAATGGTATTAAAAAGCTGTTAGTCTATGTTGATGATGTAGTACTATTGGCCGATAGCAAGGAGATGCTAAAGGACAACACGCACACACTATTGAGTAACACTAAGAAACTAGGACTGGAAGTAATTATCAATAAAACTAAATACATGGTCACACATAGAAATACATTATATAATGGAAATGGACAGCTAATGACAAATGAGAGAAATTTTGAGGAAGTGGCTGAATTCAAATACCTAGGAACAATAATCACAAATAGGAATGAGATGCACAAAGAAATTAAACATAGGCCTTCTTCTTCTTCCTCCTTTCATGTGATAGACCTAGTGGTCTGTTACGGTCTCAATCCAACGTTTGAAGGGTCTGCCCAAAGATCTCTTCCCTGGTGGCTGGTAATAAATTGTGGTAATAAATTGTGGCTCAATTGTGGAAATGCATGCTATTATGCAATGTAGAGACTCTTGATGTCCCAACTTCTTTCAAAAAACGTTAAACTGAAAATATATAAACTATTATTCTATCGACGAATTTTATTATTAATTTAACACTTCTCATAGAATCATAAATTTTTCTCTTCAAATATAATTTATCCTTCTATGAGAAGTGTTAAATTAATAATAAAAATCGTCAATAGAAGCCCTACTGGCTATAAAGTAGTGTTAAATTCCCAATAAATGTCTTCTACTAAGAAGCCGCCATTTGCAAAGATAGAAGCTATGGTTTCAAGCATTTGGCACGAGGGAATTACAACGTACATAAGAGAAAAATTTGCGTCTAGATCGTAACTCGTCTCGGTAGCTCAGTTGGTAGAGCACTTGGCCCGAAAAGCCAAGGGTCCCGGGTTCGAGTCCCAGTCTAGGCGAAAATTTTTCTCTTCAAATACATATTATTCTATCATTTATATTATATGGGTGCGAAGCATGGACTCTTACTTTAAGGGAGGAAAGGAGATTACAAAAAGGGAGGAAAGGAGATTACAAGTATTTGAGAATAAAGTACTTAGGAAAATTTTTGGACCAAAGAGAGATGAACAGACAGGTGAATGGAGAAGACTACATAACAATGAACTACATGGTCTTTCTAGGAAGCCAGATATAATAAGAACAGTTAAGTCTCATAGACTGCGATGGGCAGGACATGTTGCACGTATGGGGAATAAAAGACTTGCATGGAAGCTGCTTGTAGGAAAGCCAGAGGGAAAACGCCCAGTTGGTAGACCAAGAATGAGGTGGGAGAATAACATTAACTATGATTTGGGGGAAGTAGGTTATACAGGGAATGATTGGAAAGCATTAGCTCAGGATAGGGATGTATGGAGAGCTTCTGTCTGTGCGGCCATGAACCTACAGGTTCGATAGTGTCAGTGAGTAAGTAAGTATATGCACTATGTCAGATAGGGTTTTGGGAAGGGGGACAAATAAGTTTGTTCACACAAGTAGTTCAACAGGTGCATCATATAATTGGACAGCAATGAGTATGCAAAACATGATTGAAAGTAATGAAATGAAATGAGAAGGTTTTATTTTCATTTTAATTTTTTCAAAATTTTTTATGTATTTTATTTTAAATTTATCATTTCAAATATAGCTTGTTCTTTTAAGTTACATTATGCACATGACAAATGAAATGAGAGCTAATTTCAATATATTTAGAAATAGCTACAAAATATTCCCATATAATAAGTTACCTCATTATTGTATAATTTTCTACTATTCACTCGTCTCATATATTTTCACAATAAAAGTATTTGTTTGTTAATTAAGTTTGATCTTATTTAGGCTCTTTAGACTTTTATTTTCAATTTAAAGATATGTGCTGTAAGCTACATTATGCACACGACAAACAAAATGAATATGATGTATAATTAGTTATATAATTTAGGTAAAATTTTATCACTCACCTCATATTTTTCATCTTTTTTTTAAAACTAGTTTCGGAACTTTACACTTCAGTTCCATCTTCAGTAATTTTGTGATGATGTTCTGTCATGTTGAAGAGCTACCTTTTGCTCCCTATGTTGGAAGACTGAAAAATCTCAAAATCAGGCCATTTTCCCTGGGAATTTCAAACTTCATTAATTTCTTCTTTTCGTTTGTTTTGAATGTAGATTTTTTCCCCAAACAGCGAGTTCTTTTGGTTTTTCTATTTGTTTTAATAATTTAGCATTATTTTTTATGTTTTTTGGACCATGCATGGGCAGCCACTGCAGATTTTTCTACTTCCCCCTTTCTTGATGTTCCTCAGATGTTCTTTCACTCTGGTTTTCAAAAGTTTCTTAGGTTTTCCTATGTAGACTTTCTCACATTCTTCACATTTAATCTGATAAATACCTGATTTGTTTTCTTCTTCTATTTTCTAATTTTTGTTAGATCTAATTAATCTACTGATGCAATAGATATTTTTGGGTGCCAAACTTATGGTAAAATTTTAAAAAAATTTTGCAACTTATGGTGCTTCAATGGATGATATGTGAATATCCTGAGTTTACATTTTCTTATTTTTCTTTTAGAAGAGTGCTTTGATAAAATTTTACCTAAATGAATGTATCTAATAGTGTGAATTCCTAAAGTAAGTAAGTTATATAATATTGCTATACAAGTAGTCATCTCATTATCATAAACACTCCTGTTATATGTCATAAATTTAAAATACACATGCAATTTATATTACGAACTTAGTTTGTGAACTAACCTTGTTCTTCTTGATCTTCATCATCTGTGCAAGTCTTAGGCACTTCCTTGTAAGGCCCTGAAATCTCTTCCATTTTGAACAATAATGAAGCATGACTTTGGGAACTCTATCTGAACTCACTTGTCACAAATGATTCATCCAGTTGTTCTGGTACTCTTTTATATACTTAATGAATGACTGGTTCTAAGCGTAGTTCCTTCAAGACATCATCATTGCATTTGTAATCCCATTTAGTGTACTCTGCTGTAAAAATAATTTTCAAACCTTTTTTAAACTATTGTTAACAGAATTTGATATGAATTTTACTAGTATTGATTGTTAGAATGATAAAACAAAGCACTAAAGAACACAAACACCAACACAATCTTAATCACATCTCGCTTCTTCTACCAGCACTAATAGAATGAATTCTCGATGGCTTCTTCTTCTTCCTTCTCCTGCCACCTGCACTCACTGGGATCCAGCCTGTCATCTGTCAAGCAGCCACGCTTACTAACTGGAATCCCAGTGCTGCTCACTGCTGCTGGATAATCTCTCCTTACACTATATTAATCTATGGAATCAAAATGTAGAAATAACATATAGAATTTAAATGAATTCAAGACACAGATATAGATTTTTAAAACACATGCTTAGAAAAACCAGAAGAGATTGAATATAGAACACTAAGAGAAATTATGGAATTAATTACAAGGTGAAATGGAGGATAGTGGAATAAGATGGTACACTCACATTAAAAGTATGAATACTGGATGGGTACCAAAAGAAGTGCTGGAATTTATATTAGGAGGGAAGAGACCAAAAGGTTGGCTAAGATATAGATGGAAAGAACAAGTTGAGAAGAATGTTGAGAAAAGAGAATTGACTGGATGAAATTGATGAAAGAGAAGACATGAAATGACACAGTTGCATGCATGGAGGCTTCTGTCCAAACTCGACCTCCAGAACAGGGAAAGAAGGACAAGAAAATATACAAAATAAAATATATAACACTTATGTTTTTATTATTAATTTAACAATTCTTACTGAAGGGCAAATTTTATTTGAAGAGAAAAATGTATTCAAAGTTAAAATTGGGAAATACATTATGAGGTTCTAAATTAATAAATTAATGAGTCATTTTTACTCATCTCAAAGTTCATCAAATCAATACCAGATGGCAACGATATCTCGAAGTTCGTCAAATCAACACCAGATGGCAACGTTATAGAGGGAGATTCCAACGAATATCCGGTAGTCATAATGCCGGTTGAAAATGAATGACAACATCATTTGAAAACTATAGTTACCGTGTTTGATAAAACATGAAATATGAGGTAAGATGTAAAAATGACTCATTAATTTATTAGAAAAATGTATGTTTAGACCTGGGTTTGAACCCAAGACCTTTGGCTCTTCATGCCAATGATCTAACAAACTGAGCTACCTAGGCCTCTAATCTAAATGCAAATTTGTCTCTTATACATAGTTAATACCCAAGCGTCAAATGCTACAAGCCATTGCTAGATTACACAAACGGTCGCTTCTATTTTAAAAAAACTTTTAATTGGGAATTTAAACACTACTTTATAAAACCAGTAGGGCTTCTTATGATTAGAGCAAGGAATTTTATGAAATTTCATGTTTTAAACTATTTGTCGGAGAGCACTGAGACTAAGTATCTGTAAATTTCATGATATGTAGAATCAAATAAGACCATCAAAAAACTTCATATTTCATAATATTTTAGCAAGATGTTCATATTTTAGTGAAAATTTCATACTCCTTCATATTTTTCAACTTTCAAATTCCCGTATTTTTTCAATAAAATTTCTAGGAATTCATTAAAATATTTCTTGAAATGAATGTATTTATGTAATTTTTGACAGTGTAACGTGGTATACAAGTGAAAATTCTTCAGTATCCCTTCTGAACAAGATAGATAGATTTCATAAAAGCAAATAATTAAATGAGGAGTCACAGAGTGACAGTGTTAGATGGAGGTTTTTATCCTTAACTCGATCCCCAGACAAAGACATGAGCCTAGATGAATAAGTAGAAGAACGCTGGAATATTCTATAGTCAGGTATAATAGCTGTCAACTCGTTATTGCTACCTGAGAGCAGTCCTTACTTTGTGAACAGATTACAGCATTTAAATATAGAAGAGACTGCTGGTAACCTTGAAGCAGTAAAGTAATCCCACTACAGGCCTCAAGAGGCCCTTGGGGTAGTAGGAGGATAAGGCTACCACTTTTTCTGGACAATCGGCACTTGATGTCAGCCCTGCGTGACGACCGCCTTTACCCCCAGAACAAGCGTCTGGTACTCATTTCCGTTTAAGTTGTTTGTGAAATTAGTGAAGTTCATGTAGGTAAGGACATCAAACTATCGAATATAGCATGATACAAGTATGCTGCCATAACATTGTGTGATGTTGAGCATAATTTTTCATCGTGCAAAACAATTCTGACCGACAGGCCTTATACTTTACTATCAGAAAATATAGAAAAAAAACTTCTGTGTATTATAAACAGAATTGACAATTGGATTGTACAAAACACAATTAGACCCATTTCATGAAATCAAAATGTTAAAATAATTCTTACATTTCACCATGTTTGAGGTTCAACATTAAATGTAACTTTAATTGCAAAGAGAGTTCTGAAACAATCCCTGGAATCAATTATGGACTAATAACTTTTAACATCTTGTTTCTCCAAATGTGACATCTGGAATGGTTTACTTGTATTTTAAATCATCCAATTTAATGTTATTGTTACACTTGCATCTCCAGGAATTTCATATCTTTATGTAATGTAAAAACAGCAATAATCCAAACACTATACCTGTTCTAAACTTTGTTAGTGCTATATTTCATGGAAACCTGTTTGTTTTGGTTACAATGTTTTGTTTTTTGTATATGTTTACTTACTTACTTACTCACTGGCACTATCGAACCCGTAGGTTCATGGCCGCGCGGACATAAGCTCTCCATACATCCCTATCTAGAGCTAATGCTTTTCAATCATTCCCTGTATAATCTACTTCCCTCAAATCATAGTTAATGTTGTTCTCCCACCTCATTCTTGGTCTACCAACTGGGCGTTTTCCCTCTGGCTTTCCTACAAGAAGCTTCCATGCATGTCTTTCATTCCCCATACGCGCAACATGTCCTGCCCAACATAGTCTACGAGACTTAACTGTACTTATTATATCTGGCTTCCTATAAAGACCATGTAGTTCACTGTTATGTAGTCTTCTCCATTCACCTGTCTGTTCATCTCTCTTTGGTCCAAAAACTTTCCTAAGAACTTTATTCTCAAATACTCGTAATCTCCTTTCCTCCCTTAAAGTAAGAGTCCATGTTTCGCACCCATATAATATAACTGGTAGAATAATAGTTTTTTTGTATATGTTTGGATTTCATAATTAAATTTCAGTACATTAATTAATTGTATTATATATAATCTCTCAGTTTTTATTTATGAAAGTAAAGTGATTCCACTACAGTCTTGGGAGGCTTTTGGGGTAGTGGTATGTTAAAGCTCCCATCTTTCTAGATAGTAGACACGAAATGTCTGCCAGGTTGTCGGATCTGCCTCATGGTCGCATTTGTGCCCAGAACATGCATCTAGTACTCACTTCCATTAGGATCTGAGACCCCAGGTCCACAATGCCATCAGAAGGTCTGGTACAGCTAAAAATCTTGACAATATCGAGACTCGAACCCATGACTTTCCTGTTTGCACACGTTTCCTTATACACCTACATTATGGCGTGATCCATTAAAATTGTTTCAGATCATGAATATGATACTTTATATTGGGTCAGAATTAATGAAAAAGCTAATTAAAATCTAAATATTCACTGGCACTATCGAACCCGTAGGTTCATGGTCACGCGGACATAAGCTCTCCATACATCCCTATCCTGAGCTAATGCTTTCCAATCATTCCCTGTATAATCTACTTCCTCAAATCATACTTACTTACTCACTGGCACTATCGAACCCGTAGGTTCATGGCCGCACGGACATAAGCTCTCCATACATCCCTATCCTGAGCTAATGCCTTCCAATCATTCCCTGTATAATCTACTTCCCTCAAATCACAGTTAATGTTGTTCTCCCACCTCATTCTTGGTCTACCAACTGGGCGTTTTCCCTCTGGCTTTCCTACAAGAAGCTTCCATGCACGTCTTCCATTCCCCATACGTGCAACATGTCCTGCCCATCGCAGTCTATGAGACTTAACTGTTCTTATTATATCTGACTTCCTATAAAGACCATGTAGTTCATTGTTATGTAGTCTTCTCCATTCACCTGTCTGTTCATCTCTCTTTGGTCCAAAAATTTTCCTAAGAACTTTATTCTCAAATACTCGTAATCTCCTTTCCTCCCTTAAAGTAAGAGTCCATGTTTCGCACCCATATAATATAACTGGTAGAATAATAGTTTTATATATTTTTCAGCTTAATGTTTTTTGAAAGGAGTTGGGACATCAAAAGTCTCTGCAATGCATAATAGCATGCATTTCCAGAATTGAGCCTATGTTTAATTTCCTTGTGCGTCTCATTCCTATTTGTGATTATTGTTCCTAGGTATTTGAATTCAGCCACCTTCCTCAAAATTTCCCTCATTTGTCATTAGGTGTCCATTTCCATTATATACTGAATTTCTACCTGTGACCACATATTTAGTTTTACTGATATTTACTTCCAGTCCTAATTTCTTAGTGTTACTCAATAGTGTGTGCGTGTTGGCCTTTAGTATCTCCTCGGTATCGGCCAATAGTATTACATCATCAGCATAAACTAACAGTTTATTAATACCATTCAGTTGTAAGCCTTCCTCATTCTCTAAAGATTTAATGGCATGCTCTAGTACAAAATTAAATAGTAGAGGAGATAGTGCATCTCCTTGCTTCAACCCATTCTGGATTTCAAAAATGTCTGAAAACTGTTTGCCTACACGCACCCTTAAAATCTAAATGCAGTGAACATTTTGATTTCTTGAGCTATAAATAGGTTCTGTTTGTCTCATTTATGTGCTGGTATGTACACATATAAGTTATAATGGGCTTATGTATATAAATATATGTAAAAAGTTTAGAAAACAGTAGCTTCATAATATTTTTGCGTCATAATTTTCATATTTTCTCTTTCCGATTTCATATAATTTTCTTCATATAATTCCTCGCCCTACTTATGATGCTTCTATGATGTTGTAATATGGGTCCCCAAACCGAAAAACCAAAGTCAACAATTAATAACCATAGCCCAACAATCACTAATACAGTTAGAGAATTGGACATCCCAGAACTTAATGAAGATAAATATACAGAAGGCAAATTATCAACTATTTACATTAAGAAAGAAACCACTACCCATCACTCTGAAATTGGAGGGTGAATTATTAACTCAAACACATGAAGCAAAATATTTAGGAATAACTCTGGACACAAAATTAACATGGTAGAAACACATAGAGAATATATGTACAAAGATAGAAACAAGGTTACCATTATTAAAACGATTAGCAGGGAAAAAGTGGGGTTGCAACACACAAACCCTAAACACCTTCAACCAAATGTACATAAAACCTATACTTCATTATTGTGAAGAAATCCTAGTAACTACTAAAGTGGAAAAACTTAATAAATTGCAGAACCAAATCCTCCGCCTAATAACAGGAGCCGTTAAAACAACACCAATCACTGTCATGCAAATCATAACAAATAACCCAAACATAGCATTTGAAATTGAGAAAACAGCAATCACACAGTATGAAAAATTTTTAAGGCTACCCCATAATAACTGGTCCCAAAGAAAACCACAAGTATGTTTAAAATCTCAGCAAAGCTTCTTAAGCATAGTACAAGAAATCAAACAGAAATTGCAACTTCCACATTCAAAAGAAAAATACAGATGAGAAACAACTCTCTAGAATTTTTGGAAATTGAATATAACCTTCATTTAACAGAAGACATCAAGATATCTGAAACTCGCCCATATATTCTAAAACAAATGTCACTGGAAATAATAGATCTAAGATACCCTGCTCCTGAATGGATACATATTTTTACAGATGGCTCCAGCCTACCAAATGATGATGGCACTGGTGCTGGTGCAGTATGTCCACTTTTTTCCTTTTATCGTAAACTAAACACAAATTCAACAAACTTTGATGGCGAAATTCTAGCAATTTTCTTAAGTTTACAAAATCTTTTATATCACATCCAAAAATTTACAAAAGTTGTAATTCTATGTGACTCCAAAGCAGCCATTCTCACTATAACATGAGACACAACACCCAAAAGCATCAAAATTATTGAATGTCACAAAATGATAAAACAGTTATCCCGTCTACATAAAGAAGTTGTACTTCAATGGATTCCGGCCTATTGTGGAGTGACAGGCAATGAAATAGCTGATTTTCTGGCCAAAATTGTTTCGAACCCAACTTCTACTCCAATTTCCTTTCACTCTATCTAAAGAATTATCTCAAATAAATATATCAATAAACTTAGAGAAGAATACACCACCAAAACATCTGGAAAGGAATGGGAAAATCTACACAAGCTTATGACATTACTACATTACAAAGAAAATCTGCAGTAGTAACATTTAGACTGTTAACAGGACATGACTGCTTGAATAAACACCTACACAGAATTGGCATAACAGATTCACCTAAATGCCCTTTTTGCAATTTAAATGAAGATATGGAAAGAAACCATCTCCTCCGTTGTCCAGCTTTTGTAGAAGAGACCAGCCTTTCTGTTAAGTATTGGAGTTCAAGAGAGCGAATGATTTCATTATCAAGTGCTCGACATTAGATACCAACCAACCATTATTAATTTAACACTTCTCACTGAAGGATAAATTATATTTGAAGAGAAAAATATATAAATAATATTTGAAGAGAAAAATATACACCTAGATTGGGGTTTGATCCCATGACCTTTGACTCTTTATGCCAATGCTCTAACCAATTGAGCTACTATATAACATGATATTGATGTGATATAAATGCACTATTATGTTGTATAAATATTTTGATAATTCATATTTTAATTTCTGACAAACTCTGATGCATGGGAAGGGATTCCAAGAAAAAACTAATTATTAGAAAATTTGATTTGAATGATTTTTGGATATTGGAATGAATCAATAGTTGACCAACTAATAAGCAATCAGCTATGTTCCTGCATCATGGCAAAGATGTATTGGACAACTTTTACAAACTGACATACCAGATAGATACATTCCTCTTTGTATACACCACGCACAGAGTGCTAAGTAGTCAGTTGTGGAAACGTGAAAATAATTTTATTTAACTTTTACAGGGAAAAAACACTATGAGGTTTAATTTAAGAATTAAATTAATATTTTTATTACTTCACGTAGAAATTCATTAAATAATGGAAATGGACAGCTAATGACAAATGAGGGAAATTTTGAGGAAGTGGCTGAATTCAAATACCTAGGAACAATAATCACAAATAGGAATGAGATGCACAAAGAAATTAAACATAGGCTCAATTCTGGAAATGCGTGCTATTATGCATTGCAGAGACTCTTGATGTCCCAACTCCTTTCAAAAAACGTTAAACTGAAAATATATAAAACACTTATATATATATACACAAAATATTATTCTACCAGTTATATTATATGGGTGCAAAACATGGACTCTTACTTTAAGGGAGGAAAGGAGATTACAAGTATTTGAGAATAAAGTACTTAGGAAAATTTTTGGACCAAAGAGAGATGAACAGACAGGTGAATGGAGAAGACTACATAACAATGAACTACATGGTCTTTATAGGAAGTCAGATATAATAAGAACAGTTAAGTCTCGTAGACTGCGATGGGCAGGACATGTTGCACGTATGGGGAATGAAATACTTGCATGGAAGCTTCTTGTAGGAAAGCCAGAGGGAAAGCATCCAGTTGGTAGACCAAGAATGAGGTGGGAGAATAACATTAACTATGATTTGAGGGAAGTAGATTATACAGGGAATGATTGGAAAGCATTGACTCAGGATAGGGATGTATGGAGAGCTTATGTCCGTGCGGCCAGCGAGTAAGTAAGTAATTACTTCACCTCATATCCTTTTTTTCTTCTAGACTGCAGTTTTGGAGCTACATCTCCATCATCAGTAACCTCTTGTCGACCGGTGTTATGTCGTTTCTTGGCAGTTTAGTGATGGTATATATGTTTTGCATTATCTATTCTATCACAATAGCCCAATTTTGCATTATGTGGAATGCCCTTTTTGGCGGGGTTTTACTCTAATGTAATTCTAGAAATTGTTTCATTAAGGTACTTACATATTTTTGTTTTTTTTTTATTCTATTTCTCAGAAGGAAGAAGAAATCACCAAGAAACGACATAACACTGGTCGATGAGAGGCTACTGACAATGGAGATATAGCTCCAAAACTGCAGTCTAGAAGAAAAAAAAGGATATGAGGTGAAGTAATAAAAATATTAATTTCTGATTCTATATACCTGAAATTAATACAATTGTTTGTGTTAACTTGGATATATTTATTTTAAAAATACATTAAGTAATTTTAGATATATTTTATATCTTTGTAAATAATTCCTGAAAAATTACCCTGTTGGAACACTTTTCTCAGGAACTATTTGAGACAGGGCTATGGAATGTTCTGGACCCTTTATTCACTATGGGATGAAGTTCATGTAGTAGATTCAAAAAAGCAGTCCATCAAAAACCATACTTTTATAAATAGTTTATATGAAAAAATACCATATTTGCTTGTGTAAATTGCGCCCCTGCATATTTTGCTCACCCCATTTTTAAAAGGATTATTTTGAACTTAATTTCTGCTCCATGTATTCTGTGCACACATTTTAGGTCCTTTTCTTTTCCCTTAATTCCTTTGCTAATTCTTACATTCAAACATAGATAATTTACCAGCTACTGAACTACCTGCTTCACAAAGAAACATACATAGTCCTTAATATTTAATTTTAGGAAGTTACATTTTGAGGTTATTTTAATTATATTATTTTGGTCTGGACATCTTACCTCAATATTAATGTTGATTTGTTCTTGGACATGTTTCAAAACAATTCTGTTTTATCGTCAGCTTTCCCAGACTGGTTTTATTTATGTTGCACCACCTGGATGTCGATGTCAGCTCCATCCTGTGGTTGGCCAAAGAACCTCCAAACAAGGTCACCCTCCATCGGAATATCAAAATTCATAACTCTGTTTCTGTTCTTCTGAATATAAATTTTTTCCCAAATAGTCAGCTCTTTTGTATTTTCTAACTGTTTTAATAATTTAGTGTCTGAATTTAAATTATGTTTTTCAGACCAAACATGAGCAGCAACTGCAGATTTTTCAATTTCTCCATTTTTAATATTTCCTATGTGTTCTTTGGTTCCAATTTTTAGGTTTCTTTTTGTTTTCCCTATATATATCTTTTCACAACCCATGCATTCAATTTGATATATTACTGACTTTTTATTTTTATCAGTTTTTTCATTTTTGTTGGTTTTTATTAGTTTATTTAAACTGTAGTTATTTTGAAAGAAAAAGAGTATGAAAAAATTAAGAATGACCCCCTACCAAAAACCACAAAAAAGTGGAAAACTGTTTTAAAAATGTTAAAATTCTATCCAAGAAAGAAAAATTTCAATTAAAAGTAAGCAACCCAAGAAACCCTAATATACATGGACTTCCAAAAATTCACAAACCGGGAAACAAATTAAGGCCAATAATTAACAATATTGGATCACCAACCTACAAAATTTCAAAATGGCTGAATAATCAATTTAAAAGAATGAATAATTTTGAAAGTCTGCAGATTGAAAATTCATTGGAATTAGTTAAGAAATTAGAAAAAGTGGAAACTGAACCCACAGATAGGTTGGTTTCGTTTGATGTAGTTTCACTATTCACAAATGTACCGAAACAAAAAACTTTGGAGATATTGAACAATTGGTTAAGAAAAAACAACATAGACAGAGAGATCAAAGAAGATTATTTGAAATTAACTGAGTTATGCATTGACCAAACGTTTTTTACATTCAATGGGAGTTTCTATAGACAAAAATCAGGGCTCTCAATGGGAAACCCATCATCACCTTTCCTGGCAAATTTATTTATGAGCGATTTTGAATGTAAAATCACTAAAGCACATCCCACAATGTTTAAATTTTGGAGTAGATATGTCGATGATATAATTTGTATTGTTAAAGAAAAACATGTAGAAGATTCCCTAAAACTATTAAATTAACAGAGTACAAACATTAAATTCACCAAAGAAATAGAAGACAATAAACAAATACCTTTTTTTGGATCTTAAATTGGTCAGAAACGAAGAAAAAAGGAAAATTGAATTCGGGATTCATAGAAAAGAAACTCATACGGAAAATTTTTATAAAATCAACAGGGTTCAATACAATTGGACATAAATTAGCAGCATTTAATAGTTTAACTCATAGATTGGTAAACTTACCCTTAAACGAAGAAGATTTCAAACATGAGAAAAAACACATAATCAAAGTAGCAAGAGAAAATGGGTTTGATGAAAAAATGGTACATAAAAGGATAGAAAAGTATAAAAAACAAAAAATGATAAACAGAAGTAATCTTGAAAAAGAAGAACCACCTATGAAAAAATATAGGAAATTCACATATCACCCTTGGGTACATAATAAATTTCAAAATATATTTGAGAAGTTAATATTAAATTAGCACCAAAAAATTACTACAGTTTAAATAAACTAATAAAAACCCAACAAAAATGAAAAACTGATAAAAATAAAAAGTCAGGAATATATCAAATTGAATGCATGGGTTGTGAAAAGATATATATAGGGAAAACAAAAAGAAACCTAAAAATTAGAACCAAAGAACACATAAAAATATTAAAAATGGAGAAATTGAAAAATCTGCAGTTGCTGCTCATGTTTGGTCTGAAAAAACATAATATAAATTCAGACACTAAATTATTAAAACAGTTAGAAAATACAAAAGAGCTGACTATTTGGGAAAAAATTTATATTCAGAAGAACAGAAACAGAGTTACGAATTTTGATATTCCGATGGAGGGTGACCTTGTTTGGAGGTTCTTTGGCCAACCACAGGATGGAGCTGACATCGACATCCAGGTGGTGCAACATAATGCAACATAAATAAAACCAGTCTGGGAAAGCTGACGATAAAACAGAATTGTTTTGGAACATGTCCAAGAACAAATCAACATTAATATTGAGGTAAGATGTCCAGACCAAAAATAATATAATTAAAATAACCTCAAAATGTAACTTCCTAAAATTAAATATTAAGTACAACTTCTTAAGTTACAAGGAAGAAACAAAACCAGAAATTGTGTTTGTGTTATAAATTACAAAAAACAAGATGGCGTCCTCCATACTCAACTTCAATAACAATTTTTTCGAAACTAAATATGAAATCAAAAAGTTTATAAAACTAAAAGAGAAGAAATTTAAGAGATTAGCGGACATTAAATTCATCAACCAATGCCTAAAATTAGAATTGGTTCCCATGTTCATTAGAAAAACCGTCAAGGATAACAACAACAGCAAACAACAAAAAATTTTGGAGAACAAATTACTAAAACTAGAAAAGAATAAACACTTTGAAATAATCAGTAATCTGGTTATTGAAATTTATTTGTTACATATCAAATTGTCTAAAATATTAGGAAACATCATGTGGGAAAACCTAGAAAATAAATTTTTCACTTTTTTGAACATAACCATGAAAAAGAAAATTGAGAAACAAAAGACAAAGATAAATAATTTAACTAAATCAAAGGAAAAGAAGATACATCAAATAAAATCAAACATCAGAATAAAACCAGAAATGAAGAAAAATCAGAATCCACCAGAAATTATGTTAAAAATTTTTCAAATGCAACCTTTAAACCTAAAAGAGACAAATTTGTTAGAAACGGTCTAAAAACAGCAATAGATTATTCCAATAGAATAGAAGAATACATAGTGGACATTGAAATTCAATAGAAGGGCTAGTTTACAGAGAAAAATAATCATCAGAAAAAGAAAAAAAATGTGAAGAAATTTTGAATAAGATAAAGAATACAAACAAAAAACCAGTTTGTAAGGAAAAATTAAAAAACACTCAAAAGAAATAAATAACAAAAAATGTTTGATATACAAAATCAGATAAGGGTACACCAAATATTAATTCTGGACAAAGAAGATTAATCAAAATTAGAATGGAAGAACTTTGAATGAAAGAAAAGAGTCATGAAAAAAGTAAGAATGACCCCCCTACCAAAAAACCATAAAAAAGTGGAAAACTGTTTTAAAAATGTTTTGTTAAAATTCTATCCAAGAAAGAAAAAATTTCAATTAAAAGTAAGCAAACCCAAGAAACCCTAATATACATAGACTTTCAAAAATTCACAAACGGGAAACAAAACAAATTGAAGGCCAATAATTAACAATATTGGATCACCAACCTACAAAATTTCAAAAGGGCTGAACTGAAATAATCAATTAAAAGAATGAATAATTTTGCAAGTCTGCAGATTGAAATTCATTGGAATGGAATTAGTTAAGACATTAGAAAAAGTGGAAAACTGAACCCACCAGATAGGTTGGTTTCGTTTGATGTAGTTTCACTATTCACCAAAAGTGTACCGAAACAAAAAACTTTGGAGATATTGAACAAATTGGTTAAGAAAAAACAACATAGACAGAGCAGAGAATCAAGAAGATTATTTGAAAAAAAATACTGAGTTATGCAGTGACCAAACGTTTTTTTAAATTCAAATGGGAGTTTCTATTAGACAAAAAATCAGGGCTCTCAATGGGCAAAACCATCATCACCTTTCCTGGCAAATTTATTATGAGCGATTTGAAAATGTACAGGGTGAGGGACAATGAAACGGCACGATTTTGAAAAATCACCAATAATATATTTACAAAAAGAGTATAATTATTTGAACATGAATCTTAAGTACATGAGTGAAATTAATGTTTTACCTTAAAAAACAATCATTTTTTGAATATGGTGCCAGTAAGGTGACGTCCTTGGTTTTGCACACATGTTGGAGTCTAAGATGAAATCCACCCATGGCGTTCTGTAGCATCTGCAAAGGAATGTTGTTAATTTCCTGCCGGATTCTCTCCTTCAGATCTTCTTTTGTTCTTGGTGCATTTTCCTCGAAGACTTTGCATTTAAGATAGCCCCAAAGAAAGAAGTCTGGGACGGTCAAATCTGGCGAACGGGGAGGCCAAGGGATATCACCATTCTTGCTGATTAGCCGTCCTGGAAAAGCGAGTCTCAGCAAACCCATTGAGACATTAGCAGTATGGCTTGTTGCAACCATCTTGCTGGAAGAGTGTTTCTTCATCTGGATCATACTGATCGATGCCAGGCAGACCAAAAGTTACTAACATGTCAGCATAACGTTCAGAGTTCACCGTTACTGTGTTACCATGTTCATCTTCAAAAAAATAGGGTCCCACGAGTCCACGAGAAGATACTGCACACCCCAAACTGTTACTTTTTCAGAATGGAGAGGTTTTTCATGAAGATCACGTGGGTTATTTGCGGACCAATACCGGAAGTTCTGCTTGTTAACGTAACCACTAAGTGTGAAAGTGGGGCTTTCATCACTCATCCATAAGTTATGCACTCTTTCTCCATTTGTTCCGATAACATTAAGCATCGCTTGGCAAAAGCGTATGCGATGATTGTAATCGTTAGGTTGTAGGGCTTGCACTATCTGCATTTTGTATGGGTGATAGTGTAGGTCATTCTTCAAAATCCGTCTCACTGATCGATTGCTGAGACCAAGTTGAGCGCTGTGCCGCCTTGCTGATTTTCGC
Source organism: Diploptera punctata (assembly GCA_030220185.1). Classification (NCBI taxonomy): domain Eukaryota; kingdom Metazoa; phylum Arthropoda; class Insecta; order Blattodea; family Blaberidae; genus Diploptera; species Diploptera punctata. The sequence continues at coordinate 274,178 of JASPKZ010001597.1, forward strand.
GGACTTCGTGTTAATGCATCGCGCACACGATCAATGTTCTCTGGGGTCCTGATTGTTTTTTCACTACCACCAATTTTCTTCGTCGTGCTTGCAGTGGCTTCAAAGTTTTTCACCCACAGGAGGATAGCTTTCCTCGATGGCACGGGAGCCCGTGGCGGTAGATTAAACTTAAGACGGAAAGCACGTTGGGCACCAACCACACTATCCATGTTTTTATAATATGCTTTTTACAGCAAACGCACGTTGCACGCTTGACCAACGCTCCATGGCTACTGAAATTTCCACTTGTCTAGATGCTCAAGGTCGTTTCCCCCACTCCCATAACCCCCCACTGCGCCCGTCAGCCGGAGTCCAAATCGTGCCGTTTCATTGCCTCACCCAGTAAAATCACTAAAGCACATCCCACAATGTTTAAATTTTGGAGTAGATATGTCGATGATATAATTTGTATTGTTAAAGAAAAACATGTAGAAGATTCCCTAAAACTATTAAATTTACAGAGTACAAACATTAAATTCACCAAAGAAATAGAAGACAATAAACAAATACCTTTTTTGGATCTTAAATTGGTCAGAAACGAAGAAAAAAGGAAAATTGAATTCGGGATTCATAGAAAAGAAACTCATACGGAAAATTTTATAAAATCAACAGGGTTCAATACAATTTGGACATAAATTAGCAGCATTTAATAGTTTTAACTCATAGATTGGTAAACTTACCCTTAAACGAAGAAGATTTCAAACATGAGAAAAAACACATATCAAAGTAGCAAGAGAAAATGGGTTTGATGAAAAAATGGTACATAAAAGGATAGAAAAGTATAAAAAACAAAAAATGATAAACAGAAGTAATCTTGAAAAAGAAGAACCACCTATGAAAAAATATAGGAAATTCACATATCACCCTTGGGTACATAATAAATTTCAAAATATATTTGAGAAGTTTAATATTAAATTAGCACCAAAAAATTACTACAGTTTAAATAAACTAATAAAAACCAACAAAATGAAAAAACTGATAAAAATAAAAAGTCAGGAATATATCAAATTGAATGCATGGGTTGTGAAAAGATATATATAGGGAAAACAAAAAGAAACCTAAAAATTAGAACCAAAGAACACATAAGAATATTAAAAATGGAGAAATTGAAAAATCTGCAGTTGCTGCTCATGTTTGGTCTGAAAAACATAATAAAATTCAGACACTAAATTATTAAAACAGTTAGAAAATACAAAAGAGCTGACTATTTGGGAAAAAATTTATATTCAGAAGAACAGAAACAGAGTTACGAATTTTGATATTCCGATGGAGGGTGACCTTGTTTGGAGGTTCTTTGGCCAACCACAGGATGGAGCTGACATCGACATCCAGGTGGTGCAACATAATGCAACATAAATAAAACCAGTCTGGGAAAGCTGACGATAAAACAGAATTGTTTTGAAACATGTCCAAGAACAAATCAACATTAATATTGAGGTAAGATGTCCAGACCAAAAATAATATAATACATAGTCCTGCTACTTTAACAATACTTGCCTTTAGTAGAGACAAGTTTTAAAAAAGTTAATATCAGTATTTCAGTTCACTTTCAACAATTCTAATGTGCACTTGCATTTATACCAGTATTTCAAGATGGGGGGAAAAAATAGCAATTACACAGCATCATATAAATTGAAAGTGATGTTTTTCAGAACATTTCAGCAATCGTGCAGCAGAAGGAGAATTCACAGTTCTCAAATCCAATGTTCGTTATTGGAGGAAACAAAAAGACACGCTAAATAATGCAAGAAGTGACAGTAGGGCATTTCGTGGCCCAAAAACTGATAAAGATAAACTTTTAATTTATTTTGAACAGTTGACGAATGACGGTATCGCAGTTACATATGACATGCTACAACTACGTGCACATGAAATTGCTCAAATAGGTAATCCAGAACAAACTTCTGTATTTTTTATATGCCTAGAAACACATCATTATGATTAAAACTACAGAGTTAGAAAAACTGTTATGTTAGCAGTGACTGCAGATGGTGGTAAATTATCACCATACATAATATTTAGAAGAAAACTCTTCAAAAGAAAAGTTTCCACCTGGAATCTATGTTCAACTGCAGGAGAAAGGGTGGATGGATCAAAATTTAGTGAAGGGTAGGGTGGACAAAATATGGAACAGAAGGCTTGGTGCATTACGTAGGCATACCAACAAGTATATGTTGGTTCTAGACAGTTTTCGGGGTCATTTCAATAAAGGTGTGAAGAAGAAGCTGCAGATGGGACAAACTGATATGGTTGTGATTCCTGTGGGTTTAACCTCCATTCTGCAACCACTAGACATCTCAATTAACAAATCATTTAAGGGCTTGTTAAGAAAAATTTTACAAAATAATCACACTTACATGCCAGGTGTAAAAATAAGGCAACCATCCCTGGAAACCATATGTTCGTGGATCTTATTAGCTTGGGACTGCATCCCTTCTGAGGTGATTGTGAAATGTTTTAAAAAGGCCGGCATCTCCTATGCTTTGGATGGTCTGGAAGATGACATAATTTGGGACGAAGCAGAAACAGGCGATAATAATGTCAACGATTCATCTTCAAATGGTGAGAGCTGCCTTTCTTCAGATGATGAGAATACCGATACTGGTAACTGAAACATATGAAATATTTAATTAAGAGATTATAGGTACTTAGTAGCAGGGTACTGCAACCGTAAAAAAAAATTGGTACTGGTAACTGAAACATATGAAATATTTAATTAAGAGATTATAGGTACTTAGTAGCAGGGTACTGCAACCGTAAAAAAAAAAAAATTGGTGTGTAATTTCATAACATTTGTGGGTATTTTAAATTCATATGACCACTGAAGGTTAGAATACTGGTAATTTTATTAATGTTAGTTGTATTGTTCTAACAGGTTTCATTCAGTTCGCACCGCAACATCAAGAATGTGTCAATCAACAATATTGTATAAACTTTTTCAATGTGCTCAATGAAAGACTGCCTATTTACAGGTGCTAGGTCAATCATATGTTTTTTATAGTATTATTATGGTATTTGTATTGTTTCATTTAATTTGGATTTATCCAAATTAATAGAAACCATAAAATAGACTCTTTGCTTTTTGCAGATGATTTGGCATTAATAGCTCAAACAGAAACAGATTTACAGTATTCTATACACAATTTTAATATAATTGCAAAAAGGTACAATATGGAAATCAATACAAAGAAAACTAATGTGATGGCCTTTTGTGGGAAATACCCTACACCTAGCAAAATTGTTTTGGATGATGAAATTTTAGAACGAGTAAACAAATTTAATTATTTGGGTTATAATTTAACATTTCAAGATGAAGCTGATATATAAGAAAATCACAAATTTTACAAAAACAACGGGGATAATTAACAGTATAATGAAACCATCTTTAGTACAGAACAACACAAGATTACGGCTTTATAAGGTTCTCGCAAGACCAGTATTAAGATATGGTAGTGAAGCATGGACAATATGAAGAAGAGATGAAAGCCGAATAACAACAAATGAGATGCAATTTATGTGCTGAACAGCAGGCTACACAAAGTGGGATCATAAAAGAAATGAGGAAATTATGGAAGAGCTGGATGTAGAACCCATTCTTCACCATATACAAAACTACCAGAACAATTAGAAAGCCCATCTTCAACGAATGCCGTCTCATAGAATTCCAAAAGCCATACTTCATTATTGCCCCAAGGCAAAGATCGCTGGGACGTCCAAAAATGCTCTTTGAGACCGTAACAGGACACATGGCTAATACTTGCATGGATGATGACGATGTATTGTTTCATTAATAATAATTATTATTTATAAATTTATTATGCATGATTATTATTTGTATAAGTACCACAGTAAATGGACATAATGAATAACAAGAGGAAATTAAGGAAAGATTGGTAAATGGGAATAAAGCTTATTTTGCAAATAGAACCTTACTTAAGAGCAAATTAATATCAAAAACTGCAAAAATTAGGTTATACAAAACACTCATTAGGCCAGTACTTACATATGCTTGTGAAACTTGGGTCCTAAAAGAAACAATAAAACAGAAAATATTAATTTTTGAAAAAAAATAGAGGAACCGAAAATTGTTGGAGAATCAAAACAAATAACTAACAAATTAATCAAAATATAGTAAACCATATAAGATCTCTCAGAATTGGTTGGCTTGGACATTTGATAAGAATGGATGATCAGAGACTGGTCAAGAAACTCTACACATGGAAACCTACAGGAGGCAGAGCTGTTGGAAGACCGATGATCAGATGGGAGGATGAGACAATGAATGATCTAAAGAAAATGAAAGTGACTAATTTGAATATGGCAAGAGACAGATTGGCATGGAGGAGAATTGTTGAGAAGGCCAAAACTTTCACTTTTGATGTTGTCGCGCCTTAAGATGATGATGATTATTTGTATAATTCAAGATTACCTCCAGTGTTATGCTATAAAATTATAAGAGCCGACAAAATTATTGTATTCTTAATTACTATACTTACCCACCATAATTGAGATAACTCACAAGGGAAGGTCACGGTAGTTTTACGCAAAATAGAACAAAACTATGTTTGTTTTGTTCCTGATTAGAAAGAAAAACTCTGTGTAAAGATTTAGCTGCTATGCTGCAACGATATTGACAGGAGAGGGAGGAATAGATGTGTGTGGTAGAGGATTCTCCTCTGTACACAAGCCTCATTTACGAATCTATCTGCAAGCAGCGCAGTGGTGTCGATACGTAAGATGTGTTTGTGTCTGCTGTTAGAATGGATCAGATTATCTTTGTGGTGCCAAAGTGTGTTTACAGAGATAACAATTTTGTCAACCTGGACAATGAGACAGGCATTAACTGTGAATCTGTTGGTGGAGTATTTTGGTATTTCACAAGATGTACCTACAGGAGAGGAGCGTGTTATTTATGAACAAATAAAGAAACAGTTGACGGAAGAAGATGAGGTAACAGCAGAGGTTACTACACTTTTAATAAATGAAGAGGCAACAAATAAAGAAAGTGATGGTGCCGTGGCAGTGAGTGATGAAGAAACGTCACCAGTGGTGGATTTCCAGGGAAACAGCAGCTCATCTTATGAGCCATCACCACCAAGAAAAACAAAAATGATGTTTCCAGAAGGATATCTAGCTGATGCATACAAGATATGGATGAAAACACCTAGAGAAAAAGATAGAAATGTTGATCCTCATCTATGTCAACCTGATTAGCAATTGATATAACACACATCAAATTTACAACAGTGTTGGCACAGAAAAGAAAATCAAGAGTAAATACGTACTATAAAACTTCGAAAACGCACTAAAACAATGTCATTCGTCGAACCCAGAAATCCTGCAGGATATGATAAATAAAGAGGTAAGTGACTATTTTGTGCTAAAGAGACATGAAAACACAATAATACATGACTGAACGTTATGATTTTGGGCATTGAAAATAAAGAAGAGGATTGACACTCACAATTCACTACAGTTCAAAGCTTCCAACTAGTGGTAAAGGAATTTAAATGTAATAATTAGATTGTGTGTCGCAAAATAATCCACAAAGTTAGCAAGTTCAAGGGCCTGCTGATATTGCACAAAAAGTGTATCAATTCGTGAGAGAAATCAGGTCTCTCATTGAGGAAAATGGTCTGTCACCAGATAAAGTAATCAATGCTGACCAATCAAGATTTGATAAAGAGTTCTGATCTGGACGCACTCTCGCAGTGAAGGGAAGCAAGCATGTCTTTGGTGCAGTTGGATCCATAGCGGTAACCACACACTCTTATATGATAATGCCTGGGATTTTGATGGATGGTACACTGCTACCCCATTTCTATGTCCTTGTGTCAGAGTCCACCAGTCGTTTTCCTGTAAATATGATTATGAATTTACTGAACATCAAAGTATTTGCTAGGAAATCGACCAATATGATGAAGAGGGATTTAAAAGTCTTCCTTGAACAAGCAATGTGGCCAGTTACACATGGAAAAACCAAAGTACTTCTTCAGGTTGACTCCTGGACAGCCAACAGAGACAATGAACTATACAACTCTACAATCCCTGAAGGCATTGAATTCATGAAGAAGTTGATTCCAGAAAAGTGCACAGGCATTGTCTAACCTGCCGACGTTTTCTTTTTCTGTCCATACAAAAGTTTTGTGAAATTTATCACAGATACAATTATGGTATCTTCTGAATGTGACAATGACATTAATATATGGCATAGAGATCACTTCTTATGCCTTCAATTGTTTGTGTATTTCCAGTTTTCGGCAGCAAGGTACTCCAACTTAATCAAATTTGCATTTTTTTGATGCGGCTACAGTGAAGACTTTCCTGGTGTATTTCAAACACCCTTGGAGGTACTGCTTCGAAGAAGGTTTAACAGAAGAGTGTTCCTGTGAGAACTATGACCAGCCTGCTTTCATCAAATATGCACACTGTGAGAACTGCATATACTTGGCTCATGCTGTTATTGCCGATCTGCATATGTTGTGCCTCTGATAGCGTTGTCAGGTATGCAAACTCTGTTATACATTGTGTAATGTCATATTATTGACTATTTGTTTCAAATAATACATTTCTTTAATAATAATCATTCATCATCATCACCATCACTCCAGGGATTAGGCAATTGCCCGTTCTGACTTCATAATGCATCAGCCCAACGTCTTCTAGATCTTCCAACATCACGTCATCCTCTTGCTTGATAATTTCTTGCTAACAATGGATATCTCTCCTTACTCATTCCATCCATGTGATCAATCCATTTCTGTCTGTAATTTGTGACTTTATCCAATAAAGGCTGTACTTTCAATTCTTCTCATATATCCTCATTTCTTATTCTATCAAGTCTTGTATATCCTTTTACTTGTCTTAGGAACCTCATCTCCGCCGTCTGTATTCTATCCTGTTTTTTCACTGGAGCTCAAGTTTCACAACATTGCGGGAACCGCCATAACATTATACATTTTTATCTTGGTTTCTTTTCTAATTTTATTTTTGAATGTTCTCTGTATTGTTCCACACACCGTCTGAAATTTATTTATTTTGGAATCAATATCTCTTTCCACATTGTAGCCAACATCACAGCCCAAATATCTGAAACTAGACACCTGTTCTATACTTTGAATTTCTAAAATAATTTTGGATCTCACTGGATCTCTTCCTCTAAAAGCCATGGTCTTTGTTTTCCTTACAGAAATCTTTAGATCGTATAATTTACATATTTCATTTAATGCATGCATTGATTTCTGTAAGTCGTTTTCATTTTTCTGTATTATGATTACATCGTCAGCAAATAGAAGATTATTTATGCACACTTTATTATCTATTCTTATTCCTGGATTCACTAAAACTTTCCATTTATTTAAAATATTGTCTATATATATATTAAACAAAGTGGGTGATAAACTACATCCTTGTCGTAATCCAGTATTTGTTTTGATTGTATCTGTTCTTTTGAATCCGGTATCTATAATTATATTTGTGTCTTCATATAATTTTTTTATTGTTTCAACAAGGCACAGCGGGTATCCTTTCATTCGTAATATTTCCCATAATTTTTGTCTGTTTACTCAATCGAAGGCCTTATCCAAATCTATAAATCCTATGTGAGTTTCTAAGTTATGTTCTCTTCTCTTTTCTATGAGTTGTTTCAGTGTAAAGACATTGTCTATACATGACCTTCCCTTTCTGAATCCACTTTGATTTTCACATATTATTACTTCTGTTATCATTCATACTATGTTATTCTCATTGTAACATTCACAACTGTATCTCCTGTTCCAACAGTCCATAGCAGCTACAAATTGTATGGTGTATGTATACTTTGTTTCTCTATTAATTGCACTTTGTACGAATATAATCTGCGCGACAACATATCGTGACCTTCCCTTGTCAGAACAGGACCTCTAGTTTTAAAAATCTGCATATTTTTCACTCCCCAATTTTTCAGTGGCTAAAATAAATTAAAAAGTGTACAAACATGGGAGCAAATACGTACCTTTTTTTGATGATTAAGATATTTTGTCTGCACATTCTTACCTCTTGTGATTATTTTTGTCAAACATATGTTTCAAGGCTTCTGAGCTCCATCTTCAACGATTACAGACTGAATTTTCTCAAAAGTTGTTGGTCCTGCTCTCTCAGTCCCTGGTCCAATAAATTTACTAATGAGGTTCCTTTATCTGGGAATTTAAAATTCATAATTCTTTCCTTATTCTTCTGTATGTAGATTTGTTCCCATATGGTGAGTTCATTTTTGTTTTCTAACTGTTTTAATAATTTTGTGTTTATATCTATTTTGTGTTTTTCTGACCTAACGTGAGCAGCCACTGCAGATTTTTCTACTTCCCCTTTTTACATTTCTTATGTGTTCTTTAGTTCTAATGGTTAAATTTCTTTTTGTTTTACCTATGTATATCTTATGACAGTCTGCACATTTTGTATTCCTGATTTTTTATCATCAATCTTTTCATTTTTATTAGCTTCTTTAGTTTTTTTTAAAACTATAATCATTCTTTTGTACTAAACTGATATTAAATTTTCCAAAATCTTTTGAAATTTGTTGTGTGCCCAAGGGTGATATGTGAATTTCCTGTATTTCTTATCTTTTGGTTTTTCTATCTGAAGAGTGCGTTCGTTCCTCAATTTTTGTTCTTTATACTTCTCAATTTTTTTTAGTATATTTTTTTTCACTGAAACCAGTTTTCTTTTGCAACCTTAATTATGTGTTCCCTCTCTAACTCGTAATTTTTCTTGTCCATGGGTATATTTATTACTCTATGTACTAGGCTGTTGAAGACTGCCATTTTGTGTGAAATATTGTTGAAACCTGTTGATTTAATATAGTTATCTGTATGTGTTCCTTTTCTATAAACGCTGAATACTACTTTCTTCTTTTCTTCATTCCTGTGTAATTTCACATCTAAAAACAGTAATTGTTTGTTCATTTCTTTTTCTAGTATGAATTTGATTGTTCTCTTCTATATATTTAAAAGTTTTAAGGTATCTTCTATGCTTTTTTTACCTTAATTTTTTTTTAATATACAGAAGAAAACAATCAAATTCACACTAGAAAAAGAAATGAACAAACAATTACTGTTTTTAGATCTAAAATTACCCAGGAATGAAGAAAAGAAGAAAATAGAATTCAGCATTTAGAGAAAAGGAACACATACTTACTTACTAACTGGCTCTATCGAACCCACAGGTTCATGGCAGCAGGGACATAAGCTCTCCATACATACCTATCCTGAGTCAATGCTTTCCAATCATTCCCTGTATAATGTAATTCCCTCAAATCATAGTTAATGTTATTCTCCCACCTCATTCTTGGTCTACCAACTGGGCGTTTTCCCTCTGGCTTTCCTACAAGAAGCTTCCATGCATATCTTTCATTTCCCATATGTGCAACATGTCCCGCCCATCACAGTCTACGAGACTTAACTGTTCTTATTATATCTGACTTCCTATAAAGACCATGTAGTTCATTGTTATGTAGTCTTCTCCATTCACCTGTCTGTTCATCTCTCTTTGGTCCAAAAATTTTCCTAAGTACTTTATTCTCAAATACTGGTAATCTCCTTTCCTCCCTTAAAGTAAGAGTCCATGTTTCGCACCCATATAATATAACTGGTAGAATAATAGTTTTATATATTTTCAGTTTAACGTTTCTTTAAAGGAATTGGGACATCAAGAGTCTCTGCAATGCATAATAGCACGCATTTCCACAATTGAGCCTATGTTTAATTTCTTTGTGCATCTCATTCCTATATGTGATTATTGTTCCTAGGTATTTGAATTCAGCCACTTCCTCAAAACTTCCCTCATTTGTCATTAGCTGTCCATTTCCATTATATAATGAATTTCTACGTGTGACCACATATTTAGTTTTATTGATATTTACTTCCAGTCCTAATTTCTTAGTGTTACTCAATACTGTGTGTGTATTGTCCTTTAGTATATCCTCACTATCGGTCAACAATACTACATCAGCATAAACTAACAGCTTATTAATACAATTCAGTTGTAAGCCTTCCTCATTCTCTAAACATTTAATGGCATGTTCTAGTACAATATTAAATAGTAGAGGAGATAGTGCATCTCCTTGCTTCAACTCATTCTGGATTTCAAAAATGTCCAAAAACTGTTTGCCTACACATACCCTACTCTTTGAGCCATTTAGACACATTCGTATAAGTCTAACTAACTTTTTAGGGATTCCGAATTCCAGCAGGATACTATATAACTTCTCCCTCTTAATTGAATCAAATGTTTTTTTGAAGTCTACATATAGTTGAAGTATATTCCCATTTCTTTTCTAAAATCTGTCTTATACGAAAAATCTGATCTGTTGTAGACCTGTTTCTTCTAAATGCACATTGATGATCTCCTGGAATGTCATCAATATAGGGAGTAAGTCTGCTTACTAATATATTTGTTAGAATTTTGTACGATATTGAAAGTAATGAGATGCCTCTGTAGTTGTTGCAATCAGTTTTATCTCCTTTCTTATAAATTGGTACGTAAATTGATTCCTTCCATTCATCTGGAAGAGCTTCTTTTTCCCAAATCTTACTAAGCAACCAGCGTATCTTGTCCATCAATTTTTCTCCCCCTGATTTTATCAGTTCTGCTGGGATCTCATCTGAACCTGATGCTTTATAGATCTTCAAGTTTTCAATCACCATTTCAACCTCTAATGCGCTTGGCTCTGCGACTAGCATTTCTGTTGTCTGTAAATTATCCTCCTCAGTGTCCTGTTCTGTATGTACATTTAATAGCTGATTAAAGTAACTTTTCCATCAATTTAATATACTCCTGGAATCTGCAATCATATACCCATTTTCATTCCGAATTATGTTTGTTTCCAGCCTGAAACCCTTTCTTCCCTATACTAATTCCCTGATCTAATTCTCTAATGTTCCTATTTTTTGCATTCATTTCAAGATCATTAATCTTCTCTCTCAAATATTCCCTCTTTTTACTTTTTAGTAACTTGGTGGTTTCCTATCTAATACTACCCAATTTCTCTAAATTTACCTCATTTGGCTCGTGTAACCATTTCATCTTTGCTAGTTTTCTTTTCTCTATAATGTCGGCACATTCCTCATCAAACCATTTCTTGTTTTGCCTCTTATTTAAACAATCAATGCTTTGTGATGCTGACAATTTAATAGTATCTCTTATAGCCTCCCATTCTTTAACTATATCAGTTTCTTCTTTGCTTGCCACATTGTTATCTGAAGATTCCAGTACTTCAAATCTATTAGCAATTTTGATTCTTGCCGCATTTCATCATTTTTCAAGATTTTTAATTCAAATTTTACAGAATCATGTTTAGTGTTTGTTCCTCTCATAAGCAATAGCCGTTGTCTGATTTTCACTCTGACCAGATGATGATCCGAATTACAGTCTGTCCCTCTAACTGATCTAACATCGATGATGCTACTGTGCCAGCGTTTGTCCACTAATACATGATCTATCTGGCAGGTACAGCCATTACTTTATAAAATTTAATTTTTGTTTCATTTCTTGTGTTTTTAAGGGTTCTTTTAATAGTGTCACACATTAGATTAAATTTATTTTTTTTCTCACTAATATCTTCAATTTTAACATATGATAAATTGAAACCTAGATATTTAAAACTGTTCACCTGCTCTAAAATTTTATTATTTCTTAAAATATATTTTTGAATGTTGGTCATTCTGATTTCACAGATAACTCCACCATCTAGCAGAAGTTTCTTTAAGTGTTTGTGCATGTGCACAATGATTCTGAAGAAGTTTGAAAATATAATTGCATATATATAAATATTTAATAATTGTAAAGAAATGTTATAAGATCGTTGTAAAATATTTAAAATAGTACGAAAAGTTACTAAAGATGGAAAAAGAATGTGGAGCAACAGTACTACAAGATAATCAAAACTTGAGCCAATTTTTTAAATTAGCTATTCTATGAGAGTTTGAATTGTAATGTTGTTAACAATCTTAAAATTATCACTGACTTTTATAGCAGGATTTTAATATCATAATAAATATGAAAGTTTAAGTTAATAATTTTATGTTTTTTAATTCTTTTAATATTTAAATATAACTTAAATAAAGAAATTGTATTATAACAGTCTTTCTAAATAATGCTTTTAAAATTGTGTTTTAAGTCATTGTTTTCTGAAATATAAAGCTTTCTGTTATAACTGTAATAGGAACACCTGCTTAACTTAATATTTTTAAATAAAAAGTGTTTAAAGTGTTTTCCTATCTTGTGTACCAACTTCGACCTTGAGAAGAGAATCCAGCTCTAACGAAAATCAAACCCAACCTGAACCAGTAATTCTTTTCGGGACACTAATCCTTCAAAATGTTACTACAACATCGGGCATGAAGAGAGTTAGCTGCTTCAAAACATCGCCACAATATGGGAAAAGAATTACTTCTTCAAAATTGTCGCCACAACGAGGGGCATAATGAAGATCTTACTAAAATACTTCTTCACTTTAGAAGTTTACTTGGCTCAACTATACACTACTTTCCACTTGATATTCCATACCATATTCTTGTAACATTGTTGCTCTACGTACTTCTTCCACTTCACTAACATTTCATATTATATTAAATGTTTTGCAACAATACTTATAACATTTTTTTTACAATTATTAAATTTTTACCTATATATGAAATGATTTCTTTAAAGTTCTGCAGAATTGTTGTATGTATGCACAAACACTTAAAGAAACTTCTGCTGGATTGCAGAGATATCTGTGAAATCAGAATTACTAACATTTGAAAATATATTTTAGGAAATAGATGTTCACTCACTTCATTTTGTTAGGTTCCAATGAGAGAAGTTAGTGTACACTTAGAAAAAAAAAAAGAAAGAGCAGCTTCAAACAGCAGAGTCCCTGTCATGACTCACTGTGCATGCTTGAACAGCTAATGCTGTGGTTCACAAAGTAACGCATTATTAAATGTTTTAAATACACTATACATAGACTATAAAAGGAATTCTGAGATTCTCAAAAAATTACAAACTGAATCAGTCATGGAATATGTACGAAAATACAGAAACAACTGGAAATCTCACGTAAGAAGAATGAGAAGAACAAGAATACCACGTCAAATCTTAAATTACCATCCACCAGGCAAGAGTTCTTTGGGCAGACCCTTCAAACGTTGTATTGAGACTGTAACAGACCACTAGGTCTATCACATGAAAGACGAAGAAGAAGAAGAAATACACAGTATTTTGGCTTTAATTGTCTTAAATAGTTAAAGAGCAGTGAAGGGCACATCTTTTTAGATATTTACGAGTGTTCAACGTATATATAGTTGGACCAACGGATCTGTGCCCCCATAAGAAATGCAAACTAAACACTAATTCTGTTTCTCCCTCGGTAAATTATTTCCCTACCTGCATTCTTGCCTGTCTCTATTTTCTATCTCTCTCTTTCTCCCCTCCCATTACTCACAGGTTTTAAGCTTTCTTGCGGGATATTATTTGCACCCACAGTTCCAGCATTGTCAATCAGTATCAGTATGTTATGTTATATAGTGTGCAAATTGTAAATTATTATCATTAGCTTAATTCATAAGCATAAATTAGAATTCCTGTATACGTATTCAGTATGTTATATAATATGTATAAAAAAATCGTAGCATGTAGCAACTTTGCCGCATGCCAGTCCCTAGCCCGGATGAGAAAGAAGGAGGGCACATGATTGTGTATTCATACCTAAAATTTTATAATTTTGTTAGGACTTCAAGATTACGTTCCAAATTTAACCAAATAAGACGAGGTGAAGAAGAAATATTTATGACAAAACATTTATCTTTAAAAACAACATAATGTAAATTCCCTTCACGTAATTTCCATTTAACCAACAAATATCCACTATTCGTAGAAATCAATCAGTGTCATTAGACCTACTTAAATTAAATATGAAGAAGTAATAATTAACCTTACAATATTCAAGAGCCTGACACCGGGGGAAGATTGGCAACGTCCCTACTCGGTCAGTTACAGTGGCTTCTATTTGACATAGTGGGAGGGGAGCACGGTGGAATGGTGTGAGAACTAACGTGTAATTTTCGAAGAACGATGCCAGTGCTACAGGGGCACAGATCTGTTGGTCCGACTATAATATTACTCAAATTGTGACATTTTGAATAAAGTTCAACTCTCATGCACAGTGTAAAAGTAAATAAGACAATCACAATTTAGATGAGTAGTATCCAACATTCAAGTAGTGTAGATCATTAAACCAATTACAAAAAAAATAAACTACATATCAGAGCCATGCTTCAAATCACTCGACAATGATTTTTTGTTATTTATTTGTATTTCATAACATTTAATTCCAGCGGCTCAACTGCACTTCTACTAGCGCTTGATTTTTCAGTTATATTGTTCTAAATTATAGCTCTTCTTCTGTATTTACTAACATCATTTAATATTTTAAACTTTTTCAAACAATTTTTATAACATTATTAGACAATTTTGAAGTATTTATTTAAATATGCAAATCACAATAATATGACACTGTTAGACAATATTGTGATTCTAACTGCTATTTTCTCCACAGAGTATATTACTTAGTCTATGATTTTTCTATTGCTGTTTTGGGTTATTGCTGGTTGGATCAGCGTTAGGGAGAGATAAGTAAGTGTACACCCATTCTTATTAAATGTTTGGTAATTTTAATATTATTAATATAGTTTTTAACATAGATTTGGGAATTTATTGCAAATATTGGTCATTTAAATTTCATTGCAACAGGTAGTAATCGAGGATGATAATCGATATGTGGTTCGATTGTGGGTTATCGCTGGCTCTATAAACTCTGGTGCACGAGCACTACTGTTCTATAGGACTTTGAAAATATTTCACGCTACAGTTATACATTTCACGCTAGTTTAAGTGCAGTTTTTCCATTCCAGCATGTAATCTATGTCCACTTTACGCTATTTTAAGTATTATTCCTGCTTTCATAAACTCTATAACTCTATTTAGCTACTGGTATACATTTAATTGTGCATGCAGTACCACATTTTAATAATAATGCTATTAATTTAGCTACATATATTTATGTATTTGTTTATTACGTATTAGTGAGGAAAAAGTTTTACCATTCAATTAATATATTTAGGCCTAGTTTATATACTTTCAGTTTAACGTATTTTGAAAGGAGTTGGGACGTCAAGAGTCTCTGTAATGCATAGTAGTATTCGATATCTTTCCATACTGTTTCTCAAGAACTTGAAATTTGCGAGTATTTAATAGGGTTTTATGGAACTTCAGCAACAGATGCGGCAACTCTATTCAATATTGTATGTGACGTTCTGATAAGTTTGGGACTCAATATAAAATATTGCCGGGGGCAATGTTATGATGAAGCTGCAAACTTAGCCGGATTTTAGAGGTCAGTCAAAAGGCGAGGCATCTGCATTGTTTCATGCACTCTTTAAATTTAGCAGCGCAAGATAACATAAGACACACTGCAACATGTAAAAATGTGTTGAATATAGTGAAAGAGTTAATCAATATGATCAGGAGGTCTTCAAAGAGATTGAATTGGTTTAATGCCATCAAGAAAACGGAAGAGCAAAAACCAAAGCAAAACCTGAGACCCTTATTCCCAACTCGATTCACTGTCAGAGCACTTAGTTTGAGATCAATAATAGATAACTTCCAGGATGTACTTTCCTTCCTTTCAGATTTTTCTGAGAACGATAAAGGTGATACTGGTACCAAAGCCTGCGGATATTTATCATTGATGGAATCGTTTAAACACTTCGCATACCTAAACATGTTGGCAAGGAATTTTACCCCCATGGACACGACTTCAAAGTGTAAACCTTCACTTTCATGAAGCAATATGTCACATACAAGATTTGTTACAGACACTATATGCAATTTGTAATAACTTTAAAACGTTCTGGGAGCAAACGACAAAGAGAGCATGCGAACTGAACTTAGCAGAGCCACAGGTTCCCAGGCAAAGGAATGTGCCTCGACGCCTGGATGACAGACAACACACACAGTGGTTATATTAGTTCTGTACACAGCATGCATTTACCAATGGAAAAACATTTTTTGAGAGTAATTTTTACGAAGTTGTAGATTCTGCCATTGCATTCATTAAGGGACACTTCCAAGAAAATGAACTATTAACCAGAATAGAAGACTTCGTTATCAGTAAAACTGACGATGTTACATGTTTTTGAGAATGCCATTTATGACTATGAAATCTTGCAGCGCAGAGAAATATGGTCTTTGAAAGTGCTGCATTACTGAACATGAGTTTTAAAAGTTTCGGAGCTGTGGTAGAATTTTTGAAAACTAATGTTATTTCTTGTATTGTTCCTGAATTTATTAAATTCATACGTCTTACTCTGACAATGTCCGTTTCCATGGCCACTGCCAAAAGATCCTTTTCTGCTTTGAAAAGACTAAAAACATTTTTGCGGTCAACAATGTCATAAAAAAGACTTAATCACATGGCCATATTACATGTGGACAAGGACCGCGCTGAAAGTTTGGATTTAGAAGAAGTCTGTGACGAGTTTATAGGAAGAAGCACAGCTAGATGGAACATGTCGCGCTGTTTAATGGTGAGCAATAATTACACCGTAGTAGTGGTCATATTAGTTCTGTAGCATAGAGAACGAATAGAGTGGCCTCTCTGTGTTAAATTTTGGAAGCAATTTCATACCTCTGCGCCATCTGAAGATGACCACAGTACTACTTGAGCATGGCTACGGTGGCTCAATCACAATAAAAGTACCCTATCCTTACCCATTCTTTTAAAAATAAAATTTAAAGCTAAACACAAGCAATGCTACTTTGTGAACAATTTTAGCATGTTTTATTCTTACTCTCTTCAGAAGAAAATTACAAGAACTTTGCCAACTTGTCAGATGTCTTTAACTATAAATTATTTTCAAATTTTTTTTAAATTCATCAATTAGTAAGTTGACTAAAATGATTTACACAATTTCGTAAGTATTTATTATAAACCATTCCACTTTTAGATGAACATAATGAATATGGGAAATCGCTTTTTATTAGAAAGTAATAGTAAATGTTAGTCCTATACAACAAAAATATTGGCAAAATTTTTGTAATAATTTTCTTCAGTAAAAATAAAAAAATGCAAAATTGTTTACAAAGTAACATTTCTTGTGTTATTTCCATTAAGAAATATCAAACAGGATCTGGATAATGGATATGCTAAGGCAACACCATTTGACGAGCCTGGTCTAATGAGTCTAATATGCTATTTGTTTTTGTGTGTTTTAAGAACCGAAACCATAAAGTAATTTAAGCACAAGTTTTTAAATGTTCTTAAAATGAAAATTCAAAATACCTTAAGTTTATAAGAATGTAGCAAAAAGAAATTCAAATTAAAACCTATGCATCATTTCTCTATTGTGAATTACTCATATGTGAATGCATGCACATCAACTCTATTTAGTAACCAGACTTGTCTTGATTAATATTTAATTTTAGGAAGTTATATTTTGAGGTTATTTTAATTATATTATTTTTGGTCTGGACATCTTACCTCAATATTAATGTTGATGGGTTTGATGAAAAAATGGTACATTAAAGGATAGAAAAGTATAAAAAACAAAGAATGATAAACAGAAGTAATCTTGAAAAAGAAGAACCACCTATGAAAAAATATAGGAAATTCACATATCACCCCTGGGTACATAATAAATTTCAAAATATATTTGAGAAGTTTAATATTAAATTAGCACCAAAAAATAACTACAGTTTAAATAAACTAATAAAAACCAACAAAAATGAAAAAACTGATAAAAATAAAAAGTCAGGAATATATCAAATTGAATGCATGGGTTGTGAAAAGATATATATAGGGAAAACAAAAAGAAACCTAAAAATTAGAACCAAAGAACACATAAGAAATATTAAAAATGGAGAAATTGAAAAATCTGCAGTTGCTGCTCATGTTTGGTCTGAAAAACATGATATAAATTCAGACACTAAATTATTAAAACAGTTAGAAAATACAAAAGAGCTGACTATTTGGGAAAAAATTTATATTCAGAAGAACAGAAACAGAGTTATGAATTTTGATATTCCAATGGGGGGTGATTTTGTTTGGAGGTTCTTTGGCCAACCACAGGATGGAGCTGACATCGACATCCAGGTGGTGCAACATAATGCAACATAAATAAAACCAGTCTGGGAAAGCTGACGATAAAACAGAATTGTTTTGAAACATGTCCAAGAACAAATCAACATTAATATTGAGGTAAGATGTCCAGACCAAAAATAATATAATTGTCTTGATTAGTTTGCTTTTAAAAATGAAATAATATGATTCATTTATTGCCTTGTATTAAAATTAATATTTTGAAAAAATTATACATTTTATAGTTACTGCAGGATGTAAATTATTCAAGATGAACAGAATTTTTTCAATGAAACTTCAGTCACATACATAGTTAAAAATTGAATATTTCAACAATAAACCTAATTATTTTATATGTAATTTTATAAGAAGACTATTTCACATTTATTTACTAGCTTCCTAATACCCCAAGCCCTATAATGGGATCACCTACCTTTATATTTTGATTACAAAATCTAATACTTCATTAGAGAAGATATCGTATGTATATTCTCCAAGGTGCAACAAGCTGAGAATGCCCTTGGCCTACCAGCTAGCTGCTGGCCCAATATCCACCTGCGAGAAGAATCTAAATTGTTTGATATTTTAGACTTACACACCTATTTAAGCCTAACACAAATGCCTACCTTCATTCCTACCAGGAAATCGCTAATAGTTGAATGTTAGGCCAAATTATTGTTGTTAAAATTGACACTCAATTGACGGAACAGTTTTGTTCTCTAAGTAATTATCAACACTTCATATTACTTGATCAAAATCCTCCAGTGGAATACTGGAGGACTATCACAAGCTAAAAAGACTGAACTTACAAAAATGCTATCTGACCACCAAATTGATGTATTCACAATTCAAGAAGCAAATCTCACACAGGAACAGTTACAATATTACCACTTCAAGGATTTTACTGTTCACATACTTCCTAAAGGACGACAAATAAGCAGTGGTATTTTAGTTGGAATTCGAACACATATGACTTCATCCGTTCAAATTATCAAAGAAATGGACAATGTAGACAAAATTGAAATAATTAAAATTAACATATGGATAAATAAATCTCAGTACAATATATATTCAATTTATAATCCATCAAATAACTCCCCTAATCTTGAACATATTACAATAAACCCAAACACAATTATAATGGGAGATTTTAATGCCCATTCACGACGATGGGGCTATACCAAATCTAATAATGCAGGGAAAATTGTAGAAGACTTATTAAATTCAACACCCATAGAAATAATACACAACAAAGAGGATCCTCCAACATATATACATTACTCTGATTCAGGAACTAATCCTGACTTACTCTTTGTATCTTCTAATTTATACTCCAAAACCAAAAAACAAATTGTAGAAGATCCTGGCTCAGGACATAGAGCCATCATTGCTACTATTCAACTGGGGAATAACAACTTACTTCCAATGCATCTTAAACCCAGGTGGAACTTCAAAAAAGCCAATTGGAAACTGTACACAGACGAACTGGAAACCAAATTTGAAAATCCTTTAAACGTATCACTTCAGTCAGATCAAATTAACAAATCTATATGCATAATAATATTAAAAACAGCAAAAAAATATATACCACGAGGAATAGTTAAAAACTACAAACCCTTCTGGAATTCAAAATTAGAAAGAATGAAAATAGACCGAGATCTCGCTAGAAATAAAGCAGAAAAAACAAAAGACCCAAAAGATGTACAAAATTGGAGAAAACTGTGCGCACAACTCAAAAAAGAAATTAACAACAATAAAAGAGAAAATTTTAATAACTTCCTCCAAAAATGGATTATAGGAAAGATGGCCAGAAAGCATATAGATTTGTACACAATATACAAAATAAAAAAGAACGGCAAAAAACACCATTTATCTACAACAACAAACAGATTACAAATGAAAGTGAAATAGCCAACAAATTCAACAAACACTACGCTAACACCTATACTTTGTCCTCAGAGAACAAAAAAGAACAAAAAACAATAAAAGAGAACCTAAAAAATTACATAAAATCAACAAGCAGTACAAAAGATAATATCTTTAATAAGAATTTCAACATTAAAGAGTTAAACATAGCCATTAATAGTTTAAAATCAAACAAATCTCCAGGAGCAGATAATATACATGCAGAATTTCTCAAACACCTTGGCAATAAAGCCAAAACTCAATTGCTCTCCCTTTATAATCTTTCTTGGAACACAAAAGTTCCTGATGATTGGAAAAAAGCTATTATAATACCTATTTCGAAAACAAAAAAAATCAACAAATACTTTTTCAAATTATCGCCTAATAGCACTAACTAGTGTAATTGTTAAAACTATGGAAAAAATGATTTCAAATCGATTAAATTGGTATTTAGAAACCAATAATTTACTTTCACCCAATCAAGCTGGATTTAGAGAATTACAATCAACAAATCAACAAATTGTACACCTAAGTCAAGCTATTAAAGACAGTTTCAACAGAAAAGAAGACACTCTGGCAATTTTCGTTGATTTCCAAGGAGCATATGACTCTATTTGGAGATATAAATTATTAGAAAAAATGCAGACTTTAGGCATTCAAGGGAATATGCTACTCTGGATCAGCAATTTTCTCATCCAACGGTTCATCGCTACAAAGTATAATAATCACCTCTCTAAATACCAACAAACACATCGAGGTTTACCACAGGGTTCTGTACTCAGTACCATTCTCTTCAATATCTACATTAATGATCTACCTAAGCATATAGAAAAGCTCGAAACGAAAACCCTACTTTTTGCTGATGATGTTGTAATATGGGTCTCCAAACCGAAAAACCAAAGTCAACAATTAATAACCATAGCCCAACAATCACTAATACAGTTAGAGAATTGGACATCCCAGAACTTAATGAAGATAAATATACAGAAAACAAATTATCAACTATTTACAATAAGAAAGAAACCACTACCCATCACTCTGAAATTGGAGGGTGAATTATTAACTCAAACACATGAAGCAAAATATTTAGGAATAACTCTGGACACAAAATTAACATGGAAGAAACACATGGAGAATATATGTACAAAGATAGAAACAAGGTTACCATTATTAAAACGATTAGCAGGGAAAAAGTGGGGTTGCAACACACAAACCCTAAACACCTTCAACCAAATGTACATAAAACCTGTACTTCAATATTGTGAAGAAATCCTAGTAACTACTAAAGTGGAAAAACTTAATAAATTGCAGAACCAAATCCTCCGTCTGATAACAGGAGCCGTTAAAACAACACCAATCACTGCCATGCAAATCTTAACAAATAACCCAAACATAGCATCTGAAATTGAGAAAACAGCAGTCACACAGTATGAAAAATTTTTAAGGCTACCCCATAATAACTGGACCCAAAGAAAACCACAAGTATGTTTAAAATCTCAGCAAAGCTTCCTAAGCATTGTACAAGAAATCAAACAGAAATTGCAACTTCCACATTCAAAAGAAAATATGCAGATGAGAAACAACCCTCTAGAATTTTTGGAAATCGAATATAACCTTCATTTAACAGAAGACATCAAGAAATATGAAACTCCTCCATATATTTTAAAACAAATGTCACTGGAAATGATAAATCTAAGATACCCAGCTCCTGAATGGATACATACTTTTACAGATGGCTCCAGCCTACCAAATGATGGTGGCACTGGTGCTGGTGCAGTATGTCCACTTTTTTCCTTTTATCGTAAACTAAACACAAATTCAACAAACTTTGATGGCGAAATTCTAGCAATTTTCTTAAGTTTACAAAATCTTTTATATCACATCCAAAAATTTACAAAAGTTGTAATTCTATGTGACTCCAAAGCAGCCATTCTTGCTATAACAAGAGACACAACACCCAAAAGCATCAAAATTATCGAATGTCACAAAATGATAAAACATTTATCCCGTCTACATAAAAAAGTTGTACTTCAATGGATTCCGGCCCATTGTGGAGTGACAGGCAATGAAATAGCCGATTTTCTAGCCAAGAAGGGTAGCAAAATTGTTTCAAACCCAACTTCTGCTCCAGTTTCCTTTCACTCTATCAAAAGAATTATCTCAAATAAATACATCAATAAACTTAGAGAAGAATACACCACCAAAACATCTGGAAAGGAATGGGAAAATCTACACAAGCTTATGACATTACTACATTACAAAGAAAATCTGCAGTAGCAACATTCAGACTGCTAACGGGACATGACTGCTTGAATAAACACCTACACAGAATTGGCATAACAGATTCACCTAAATGCCCTTTTTGCAATTTAAATGAAGATATGGAAAGAAACCATCTCCTCCGTTGTCCAGCTTTTGTAGAAGAGACCAGCCTTTCTGCTAAATATTGGAGTGCAAGAGAGCGAATGATTTCATTATCAAGTGCTCGACATTAGATACTAACCAACCAACACTTCATATTAAGATTTTTTTGCACATGTTAAATAAATGTTATAAAAGACATAGAAAGTTATGAACGAGGTAGAAGTAAGGATGAATTCAAATTTACATGACACAATATTAACATAATTTTAAAATTTGTAATTTAAAATATATTCTATAATAGTTCAAAAATTTGTTTTTAATAAAACACAATCACTTTTCTGCATAGTCTATAATGTACTGGTATGTTCTTGCAATACACTTGTAGATATTCTTGAAGTGCAACTTCTTTACACCTACTGTAGAGCCTGAAAAAAAATAAATAAAAAAGTTAATATATACATATAAGTATATATACATATACAGTGAGTTTCACTCGACCTGCGGCTGATAGTGGAAACGTGACTGCATGCATTGAGTCATCAACTCACGCTGCCCATGAAGTGTCTATGCTAGTGGCCGCAAGTCGAGTGAAACTCACTGTATATATAATATTTGTCAATGTCCTTCACAATAAAGGTATTCCCAACTCTTATATATATATTGACGATCTAGGATCATACTATTCTAAGTTAAGTGTTTTATTTAGAATTCTAGTTATGTCAATGTCCCATATCTATGGACATTGAAAAAAAAAAAACCAAGAATTTCACACTCCAATTTTCCAAAGGTGTTACTGATCAAAATATTGAATTCCTGATTTATTATCAAATGGCTATGGTAGTGTAACATTCACAACAAGAATTGTAAAAAGATGGACTTCACACAATATGATCTCGAACCATTGTATATGGATTATGTACATGTATACACTTAAATATTTTAAAGTTTTTTTTTGTAAAATTTCACAAGCAGTCAAAACTTGCATTGAAAATTGAAATTACAATACCTGAAAATACTTTACTTAAAAGAACGGAATACAAATACCATAAATAAACTAATAATAATGATTACACTATCTTCCTTATTACCGTTCAGTGTTTATTTACTTTCTTTTTTAAGTTTAAGTCTTTAATTTTGGAATGTTTCTCCTCTGGTTGGCAACGAGCATTCTAATATGCTGTGTATGTTGACGGTTCGTATGATTCGAAATTATATCCAGTTTTATCTGTTGGCAAATGTGTATGGATCTACTTAGACTTGGATTTTTTTTTTTGGCTCAACTTTAGATTACCTTACCCTTCAGTTTCCATAGTATATTCTTTTAATACTGTTGCTCTACGTACTTCTTCTGCCTTTACTAACATTTCATATTATTTTAAACACTTGCAACAATACTTATAACTTTTTTTACAATTATTAAATGTTTATCTATGTATGCAATGATTTCTTCAAAGTTATGCAGATTTGTTGTGCATATGCACAAACGCTTAAATGAACATCTACTAAATGGTGGAGATATCTGTGAAATTCGAATATAATCAACATTCAAAAATGGATGTTCACTCATTTCATTTTGTTAGGTTCCGATGCTAAAACGTTAGTGAACATTTAATTAAATAATATGCATGTAAATTGTTTAGTTAGGTTAGGAAGGGGAATTTATTGCAAAGGTTGGTCATATCAATTTCACATCTACGTGATTCCATCTAGCAATATAACTCTATAAACTTTTTATCAATGTTTGCACATGTGCACTATTATTCTGCAGGACTTAAAATTATTAGTTTTCATTTTTTTGTCACATAATGGGAACTTTATCCTAAATTTCTGTTATCTTTTACGATTAATTTTTACACTTATGGGTGTTCTGAATAATGCTATCTCACTTTCATAACTTAATCTAATAAGAAACACCAAACAAAAAGAATGAAACTTAAAAGTTAGTAAAATGAAGGTAGCAGCATTAGATCCACTCTGAGTACCTCAAATTTACTTACCTAAAATTTTATACACATGTAGACTTCCCAATCACTGTCATATGAAAATACAGACATAGGATTTGATCTTTACAGCCTCGTTTATTCTGTGAAAGAAATAATGACGAATAAGTACACATATTACAGTCTAAGAAATAAAAATGAATGAGGTAGGCCTATTTTTTTAAGGGGTATTCTAATGTCATGATGCAAACAAAATATACGGCGTGCCAATTTGCATAATTCACAGTTAGGCCTATTATTTGAAAACACTGTTTTCAGAAGTAAAAATTTTGGGAAAAATTATACCATATGTAATCATTCACCTACCTTCCATTAGCTGTATTTCCCAGCTTCACTTTATCCTTCGGATTGTAGATAATTAATTAATTTAACAATTAACTTCGATGGATCAATAATATTATATTATATTCAACCTCAAACTTCTCTTCGTACAGTACATAACAATTCCACCGTTGATTTATTTAAATTTATTTGATTTTAGAACTCGAATTATTTGTACGTCATACGTCAAGAATCGATATAATAGCGACAGTGGCGCTGTCTTAAGATGACCACAGTACTATGTGGAAAAAAAATTTTAAAAATATTGCGTCCAAATCTCCCTATAATGATTCACGGGCCTGTTCTGTAGGCTCTAATCAATACAAGTTCAACAAAATTAATTCACAGTTATTAAAATTGAAGCAGCATTTTTAATAGAGATTAAAAGTAACCACTGAATCACCGAAATTTTTCTAGTGTCAATTTATTACATCCTTCATACTTCATTTAAACATTTTTATAAGTGAATAGGTATATACAGTATTAACTAATATGATTGATTTGTATATTTGGAAAAGGTCTGATATATGTCTCAGACGAATTCTTCTAAGTTCCAGAGAATCGCAGTGCGCATGCGCAAGTTGCTGTAATGGTTAATATAGCCTCTGGTAGATGGCTCTGCAGTCGGCGTTACCAACTTTGGGAATGAATTTCCAAATGCAAAAAAAAAAAAAATGGACGTTAACTAACTTGCCATTTCCTAACTAAAGAAAACAATTTACATGCATATTATTTATTCCCAAATGCTTAAAAAAATGGACGTAAACCAACTTCCCATTTCCTAATCTAACAAAACAATTTACATGCGTACTATTTAATAAACTATAAACTAATTTTACGTACATTAAATATGGTTTGAAAATATTTTCAAATGGTGGCCACGTTGGAACAACATGGGAAAGTAGCAAGTAAGTAATGTATCCACGATCATGTTTTACGTAAATATATAAATATAAAATATTGTAAAGAAAGCTTGAAGATTGTTGCAAAATGTTTAAAACAGTACAAAACGTGTTTACAAGTGTTTAGTGCATCAGTGGCATAAGAATGTACGTGTAGAATTGTGATGGGCATATAACCCACCTCACCCATACATTTTATTGTCTTAATTCAATTTTACATTCATTTCACTTTGAGCCCACCCATTATTTTTAAAAAGTTGGTGCCACTGCATTTCCAGAATTGAGTCTATGTTTAATACCTTGGTGGTACTTTCTACAAGATCTTTGGGAAAAGGTCGGTTATATGTCTCAGACGAATTCTTCTAAGTTCCACAGAATCGCGCGAGTTACGGTAGTTGCTGTAATGGTTAATATATAGCCTCTGGTAGATAGCTCTGCAGTCGGCGTTACCAACTTTGGGAATAAATTTCGGGTGTGCTATACAAACCGTCACACAAAATGTTCAATCTTATTTCTTATGCCACTGATGCACTAAACACTTTTAAACACGTTTAAAACACTTTGCAACACTTTTAAACACGTTTTAAACATCTTCCAATGTTGCAACTATCTTTTTTTTATATTTATATATTTACGTAAAACATGGTCGTGCTACATTGCTTACTTTCTACTTTCGGCTATTTTCCCTCCCCTTCCTATGTTGTTCCAACGTTGCCACCATAAACAACCCAAAATACTCCAGATGTTGCCAACATCACTTCCACGTTCCCTGGATTTCACCTACGTTAGAGTAATTGATTTGTGTTACAGTAATTGATTTAGGTTTGGTTAGTTTTTAGGTTCCTTGCTTTTTAAATGTGATTCCACGTTCCCTGGATTTCACCTATGTTAGAGTAATTGATTTAGGTTTGGTTAGCTTTTAGATTCCTTGCTTTGGATATGCTACACTTGGGGTCGCAAGAAAATTCTTCTAAGTTCTATAGAATCGCAGTGTGCATGCGCTAATGCTCCAATTATCCCAGGTAGATAAATGCAACCTCCAGCAGTTGGCAGTATATGTATGTGAAATCAGTATGACCAACATTGACACAAAATTCCCAGAACTTGTCTAAAAATGTATAATTAACACGAAATGAACTAGTGGAAATATGATTTTACGTGGTAACCGTCCGATATTTTGAATTTTTCATAGAATAACAGATATGAAGAGGTAATTTATTTTACGTATCAAATCACATTTAAAAAGCAAGGGACTAAAAGCTAACCAAACCTAAATCAATTACTGTAACACAAATCAATTACTCTAACGTAGGTGAAATCCAGGGAACGTGGAATCACATTTAAAAAGCAAGGAACCTAAAAGCTAACCAAACCTAAATCAATTACTGTAACACAAATCAATTACTCTAACGTAGGTGAAATCCAGTGAACGTGGATGTGGTTGGCAACATCTGGAGTATTTTGGGTTGTTGATGGTGGCAACGCTGGAACAACATAGGAAGAGGGAAAATAGCAGAGAGTAGCAAGTAAAGCAATGTAGCACGACCATGTTTTATGTAAATATATAAATATAAAAAAAAAGATTGTTGCAACATTGGAAGATGTTTAAAAGTGTTGCAAAATGTTTTAAACGTGTTTAAAAGTGGGCTGTTGTACACTTCAGGTCGCAAAAATTTTTCAATTTAATATCTTATTCCACTGATGCATTAAACACTTTTAAACACGTTTAAAACATTTTGCAACACTTTTAAACACATTTTAAAACATCTTCCAATGTTGCAACGATCTTCTTTTTATATTTATATATTTACGTAAAACATGGTCGTGCTACATTGCTTACTGCTATTTTCCCTCCTCTTCCGATGTTGTTCCAGCATTGCCACCATCAACAACCCAAAATACTCCAGATGTTGCCAACCATTTCCACGTTCCCTGGATTTCACCTACGTTAGAGTAATTGATTTGTGTTACAGTAATTGATTTAGGTTTGGTTAGCTTTTAGGTTCCTTGCTTTTTAAATGTGATTTGATATGTAAAATAAATTACCTCTTCATATCTGTTATTCTATGAAAAATTCAAAATATCGGACGGTTACCACGTAAAATCATATTTCCACTAGTTCATTTCGTGTTAATTTTATACATTTTTAGACAAGTTCTGGGAATTTTGTGTCAATGTTGGTCATACTGATTTCTCATATATATACCGCCAACTGCTGGAGGTTGCATTTATCTACCTGGGATAATTGGAGCACTAGCGCATGCGCACTGCGATTCTATAGAACTTAGAAAAATTTTCGTGCGACCCGAAGTGTAGCATATCCTAAAAGTGTTTAGTGCATCAGTGGAATAAGATATTAAATTGAAAATTTTTTGCGACCTGAACCCTACAACAGCCCTTGCTTTTTAAATGTGATTCCACGTTCCCTGGATTTAACCTACGTTAGAGTAATTGATTTAGGTTTGGTTAGCTTTTAGGTTCCTTGCCTTTTAAATGTGATTTGATACGTAAAATAAATTACCTCTTCATATCTGTTATTCTATGAAAAATTCAAAATGTCGGACAGTTACCATGCAAAATCATATTTCCACTAGTCCATTTTGTGTTAATTATACATTTTTTAGACAAGTTCTGGGGATTATGTGTGTCAATGTGGTCATACTGATTTCACATACCTATACCGCCAACTGCTGAGGTTGCATTTATCTTTCTGGGATTACAGGAAGCACTAGCGCATGCGCACTGAGATTCTATAGAACTTAGAAAGAATTTATGTACGATGGTAAGTATAGCTTATCCTAAATTTCCAAATGCATAAAAAAAATGGACGTTAACTAAACTTGCCATTTCCTAATAAAGAAAATAATTTACATGCATATTTATTCTCAAATACTTAAAAAATGGACGTAAACCAACTTCCCATTTCCTAATGTAACAAAACAATTAACATGCGTACTATTTAATGAACTATAAACTAATTTTACGTACACTAACACTAAATATGGTTTGAAATTATTTTTCAAATGGTGGCAACGTTGGAACAACATGGAAAGTAGCAAGTAATTAAATGTATCTGCGATTATGTTTACGTAAATATATAAATATAAAATATTGTAAAGAAAGCTTGAAGATCGTTGCAAAATGTTCAAAACAGTACAAAACAAAAATGTGGATTTAGTCGGTTTTTATGTCTCTCACATTTCTACACTTACATTCTTATGCCACTGATGCACTAAACACTATGTAAACACGTTTTGTACTGTTTTAAACATTTTGCAGTGATCTTCAAGCTTTCTTCACAATATTTTATATTTATATATTTACGTAAAACATGATCGTGGATACATTACTTCTCTTGCTACTTTCCCATGTTGTTCCAACGTTGCCACCATTTGAAAAATAATTCAAAATTATATTTAGTGTTAGTGTACGTAAAATTAGTTTATAGTTCATTAAATAGTACACATGTAAATTGCTTTGCTACGTTAGGAAATGGGAAGTTGGTTTACGTCCATTTTTTAAGCATTTGGAAGAAATAATATGCATGTAAATTGTTTTCTTTAGTTAGAAAATGGCAAGTTAGTTAACGTCCATTTTTTTTTCATTTGGAAATCTATTCCCAACGTTGGTGACGCCGACTGCAGAGCCATCTAACGGGGTGGTGATATTAACCATTACAGCAGCTCGCGCATGCGCGCTGCGATTATGTGGAACTTAGAAGAATTCTGAGAGACATAAAACCGACATTTTCCCAAAACGTGTTAGTGCATCAGTGGCATAAGAATGTACGTGTAGAATGTGATGTGCATATAACCTACCCACCCGATCTTGTCGTCATTTTCTACGTTCAATTGAACACCTATGGTGTTCTGAACTGGTACCGGCAACCTTTCGGCGCCATTTTGGTGAGATTTCGGAAGTGAGGTTATGTTAAAAGTCAATTCAGATAATAGAACATGGAAATAATATACCCTCGAATTTGCGACATTCTCTCTTCTTAATTCTCAGGATTATCGTGGATACATGGCTGTTAAATATTTACAGAAAAGCCATTTGACTCAAGTTTCCAAAATGGGATGCATATTTTAAAATACCTACCTTAACCAGATCCTATCATATTTTATTTTCACGGCTTCATTTCTGGTAACATTCACTATTTAAAACGTATTACTAATGATTTTCGATTATATATATATTTTAAATAATGAAGTGTATACGAAGCGTGTTTGATGAAGAAACCATATTGTTTTTCATCCATTTTCTATCTTTGTTCTAATGTAGCCAACATAAACCTTCTTCTTCTTCCGAATGCAGTATTGGGTGATGATGCCCGTTCTGCGACTACAAAAACTGATCTTTCCATCGGTTGAAGGGTCTTCCGAGATCTCTTTTGCCTTTAGTGTTGAGGGTGGTAAATCATCTTTGGTAAACGGGAATTTGACATTCTCTGGACGTGTTGGAACCATTTAATCTGACTATTTAACTCATGCCCCAAATGGGAGTCAATGACCAATCACGTTTCAATGATTTCTGTTTTACAACCAATCAGAGTCGTGTTTCACGAAATATTTATCAGTGTTAGGATTATCATATATTAAACAAAGCTCCTCCTTTTTAATATTCTGAACAGGTCTGACCGTTATTTTGCAGTGACTGAGCCTATAAGGAAATACGGCTACCAGATTGTATATAATAGTGCATTACATGTCAACATTTGTAGCAATTGATTATACCACCAAAAAAAGAAACCACTGTTTGCACTTTCTTAAATGTATTTTTTCCCAGGTAATAATCGAGAAAAAAAATATAATTGTCATATTTACATCATACGACATCAAAAATGAATTAATATACAGATTGATGTGTTTCATTTTTTCTCCACTAGAGAGCATTCTTACAATATTGCGTTCCTTTGGCAATAAATAGTATGATCTGGTTGCAGTGATAAACAAAAGAAGCAGTAGAAGAGCGTACCTATCGTTTCTCATTTGTTTTCAAACATCGCCGTTTACATTAAATATATAAATATTTTAAAATAACTATAGTTAAATAATGATTTGTGAGTAAACAGCTTAATTTTATTCGTTAAATAGTCCTAACAAATGCCACTCTTGATTTCCAAATTCTCTAGATAAATTCACTCCTCACTTCGTGAGTCGTGAATTTATCGATAATTTGGAAATCACTCGTGGCATTACTTATGATAATTTTGTATATGTTCAACCATTTCCCTACTATTCCACTGCATCCTTATCTCATCACTTTTCATTCTATCCCTTAATGTTACTCCAGTTAGTGATCGGAGGAATCTCATTTGTGAACTATTAATGCGGGATTTATCTTTTGCTCGAAGTGTCCAGCATTCACTTCCGTATAGTAGAGCAGGTTTGGCTATGGCATTATGAAATCTCAATTGATTTCTTTCCTCATTTGTTTTCACAAATTTCTCCTAATTATACCATTTAATCTGTTATATTTTTCTAAATTTGTTTCCACATCTTTTTGATTATGAAACTGTGATATATTACCTAAATAATTAAAGTGTGTTACTTGTTCTATTGGTTTATTATTTATTATTATTTTTACTCTCGAAAGTTCCTTTCCAGTGATTGCCATGGATTTGGTTTTATTTTCAGATATTTTCATGTTTTATTTTTCTAGGGTATTCTGAAATTTAAACACATCTCTGCAAATCATCTTCATTCTCCGATAGAAGTACTTGATCATCTGCGAAGATTATTGTTTGTATTTGATTTCCTCTACATATTTTTACTCCTGGGGGTTTAGTTTTTTCCACTCCTGGACAATTTTATTTAGATATAGAATAAACAGTAATGGAGATAGTCCACATCCCTGTCTTAAACCTTGGTTAATTTCAAATTTATCTGTTATTTTCCCATGATCTAACTTTACTTTTATAAATTGGTTTCATATAAACTTTTTTATAGCATTTATTAGATTATTGGGGACTTGGTAGCTTTCCAATATTTTCCACATTATGTCCCGTTTGACTCTATCATAGGCTTTTCAAAATCTAAAAATAATATATATAGGGGGATATTAAATTCTTTCCACTTCTCAATTAGTTGTTTTATAACAAATATAGCATCGATACACGATCGGCCTTTTCGGAATCCACATTGTTCCTCTCCAATTTTATCTTCTGTAATTTTCTGGAGTTTTTCGTTTTAAAATGGATGTATATATTTTAGATGCTGTTGTCAACAATGATATACCTCTATAATTTTGAACAGTTCCTCTTTTTCTCCTTTCTTATGGATGGGTATTACTAATGATGTTTTCCAGTCCTGAGGTATTATTCCATGTGCCCATATATCATTAAAAATTTGTACCAATCTATATAGAGTGGTTTCCCACCATATTTCCAAAGCTCCATTGGTATATACCATCTACTCCACTAGCTTTTCTGTTTTTCATTTTCTTGATAGTTTCTATCATTTCATCCAATGTTATAGCATTCTTCTGTGGGACAGGGAGGTGTATTTGTTTCTTCTTCCTCTGCATATAACAACTGTCTGAAATGCCGTGTCCATTGTTCTGCTTGTCATTCCATTTATAGCCAATTTATCCGTACAATCTTCTTTTAATCGCTGGGAATACTTTGAAACCATATTTTTTGCTCTTGTGACATCTCTTTCTATATTTTTTATGAAACTTTCCCATCCTTCATTTTTTAATTTTCTAGATAATTTCTTGACTATTGCTCTTTTGGTGTTTGTAATCTATTCTATCATTAATAGTCCCAGAATTAAGCCATTTTAACATAAGCTATCTTTCTATTACTGATTGCTTCTTTTATTTCTTCATTCCAAACTTTCAATCGATTTTTTGGTATATTTTTGGAAGTTCCCAAACATTCATTTGCTGCTTTTTTATTGATTCTTTTAATTTTATCCAATCTATTTCTACATCTCCAACTCTTGTTTCTAGTTTTGTTTTATTCGATTTTCATATAACTGTCTTATACTATCTTGTTCTAAACAGCTGTACTTTGTATTTTTCGGTTTCTGATTTCTTTTCTACTTTCCTTCTAAAAAAAGGTTTGGTTCGTTCTAATTTTTCCAACCACTAAAAAGTGATCAGAATCTATTTCTGTCCCCCTATAGACTTCGTATCCATTATTTGTGTCCCAAAATTTCTGTTAGCTATTATGTAATCTATTATAGATCTGGATCCCCGACTCATCCAAGTAAACTTATGATATTCTTTATGTTTGAAAATGTATTTGGTAATTCGTAGCTGGTTATACATACAAAAATCTCTTTAAATTATCCCTTTATCATTTACTCATTTTTCTCCATGTGGGCCAATTAAATCTTTAATGGTTTTATTTCCAATTTTGGCATTGAAGTCTCCTAATATTACTATCTGGTCATTTTTATTTATTCTATCCTTTATATCTTGTAATTCATTATAGAATTTCTCTGCTTCCCTTTTATTTCCGTAGATGGGGCATATATTCCTATTATTGTTAAATTATCTCTTCCTAACTTTAATCTTAATGTTACTATTCTGTCACTTCCATCCAGAATAAGTTGTTATTTTTTTCCTCCAATTTGTTTTATTAAATAGCAATTCCAGATTTGGCTCTTTCTGTCTTTTTCTACTCCTGAATAGATCATATGATATCTCCCATTTCTGTTGATCCTCTTCCTTTTTCTTTTTTGTCTCACTAATAACAGGTATGTCTATTTGTCTTTTCTTCAATTCCTCTCC